>JAXQQM020061263.1:0-47652 GCA_034641835.2 Pinus albicaulis | reverse complement strand
ACCAGAGGGTCGTTTCTGTGACCAATAATAAGTGTCATGCCTTGCAAATACCATCATTTCATCCCTTGCCATGAGGACAACATTTCTTTTGTTGATCATTTCCTGAGCAAACCCCTAAAAACACCTGTTTTTGCCTTGGCGCTGGTAGCCCGTTATGTCCTCGCGCCAATGGGGTAAAATTAACACTGAGCCCACGCCAATTGGCACTCTGTCCCAGTTAAGCACCTGCGCCAATCTGCTTTTGGAAAGTTTTTTAAAAAAGTAGGCGAAGTTTTGATTACAACAACTTCGTGGATGAGTCATCAGGAGTGGTTTCGAATGAATAACCACAACCTTCCTCCTTTGGCCTCTTGTTTCCACCATATGGGGAACCTCCCAAAGGATAAGGCCTCCCTTCCACTATTGTAGGGATCCCAACCTCCTCCTCTCCTCTATAAATATAGCCGTCATCCATTGATGAAGGGGCTGAATGGCTGAATAGCTAGTCTCCAAGTTCCTAAGAGCCATAAGAGCCTTATGCTGCAAGAGCCTTGATTCATTCCCTTAAGGCCAAATCCAAGCAAGGAAATTATTGTCAAGGCACCCGAAGAGAGAGGTTTGTCCCATCCACGACAGGCCTTTTCGAGACATGTTCCATTGGCGACCCTCCGAAGGAGAATTCAGTGTCAGAGCCAGGTTGTATCCTCCTTTGATTGATTAATGATAAGCGACTATTGGTTATGGTTCCACTCTAGTTGTTGATTATGATGATGAGTTATGTCTTCTCTGATTGACATATAGTTGCATATACTGGATTTTACGCTTGCATTGGTTTTGTTTCTTGCGTGTGCAGGTGTCTGATCATGGAGATCGTGAGGATTGTGATCTTCCGGAGCTAAGGAATGGGAGCGCTACTTTCTCTACAAGCGACAGTGTTGGATTCTAAGTAAGCCTTCATCGCTAGTTGGTTTATTTGCAATTAGGAACCTGCACCATAGCGTGTGACGATTGTTGCTAGACCCGGTCTGGGCTAGTATGGATCGCCTCTGTCTGCAGAGGGGATTTACCTCCACAACAGGGTGGTAGATTTGTCTGTCTGTCGTCTTCTGAGACAAGTCCACGTGCTCCTTGAGGCCGGATTTTATAATCTACGTAATATTGATGAACGGTTTGATCACAAACTTTGCAAACACTTTCTTCCAAATTTATTAGATGATTAATTTAGATTGACAATTTTGATTGGAACTATGTGATTCATTTTAGTAGTTTCAATCTCACTTCTTTATTCTTCTAAGTATCACTCATGCAATGATAAATTAGTGAGTTATGACTAATTTAAGTGGACTATTCAAAAATCATGAGTAATTAGTGAGTTATGACTACCTCTAATGGAAATGGTCATAGTTGAATGACTTACTTAACGCATTTGAATCCCAAAAAATGATATCTAATATAATGAACTGAGGAAACCCCTCAATAATTACATACAAAAGAGTAAAGGGAACTATACTTAAATGGTTCATGAGGCGCAATACTTGCTAAGGTTTTGCAAATAAGGTAGCAAGATAAGTAGACTTAATGCACTTGAGCCAGAGACAATCTTGGATGAGTAACCTCCCTAGAATTCTTGGTTATTGATGTTTAAGATAGCCCCTACCCACACCACAATGCTAAAAATTTCTTGTTGGAATTTTGATATATATGTATTTTTTTAATTTTACTATTTTTTGTTTAAATTATTTTAAATAAATTTAATATCATCAAAAACTTTTGAAGCATTTAAAATCCTAAAACTTGGAAGCTTTAACTAAAATTTTCAAAAATTCCTAATCAATTTTTCAAAATCATACTTTAATTTCTATTCTTTTTCAACAAAATTGTTATCTAAGTAGACCATGTGGTTTGTTAATGAATGTTTCCAAAGTGTGGCACAAGAGCAGAGTAAGCTAGGGGCTAACAAATATGGGAATAGAATACACGTTACCATATTGTTGGATAATTTTATCAAAATTTAGTGTTTTTCAAGTATAAATGTAATCTAGAAATATATATAATTATATATAAATATTAATATATTGTTGAATTATTTTATTAAATATTTATTTTTTACATTCGAATTTATATAATTATATAAAATATGAATATATTATTGGATTATTTTGTTAAGAAATATCATTTTATTAATATTTAATATTGATGATGATGATGATGATGGTTAACGTCCACTGAGACCAATCTTTGGTCTATCGGACCTAAAGAAAAGAGTTATTTAGTTTGATTTGAGATTTTATTCCTATGCTCAAAAAGCATAGACAGAAGCCTCCCGAGATCACTATAATTTTGACATCTTAAAAGGCTAGGAAGGTCAATATTGCAACAAATATTATGAAATTGAGCTCTAATGTGGTTGTATACAGGGCAATTTAAGAGAAAGTGATTTTCATCCTCGATGTTCATATTGTCACATAGATGGGAGATCCTTTCCATCCATGGTGCTTTAGGAACTGTCCAACGACCTGTTTCACTATGGAGCTCATGAGAGTTCGTTTTAATCTTGGCTATGTTAATTTTCTTCCTTGAGCTAGTTAAAACAGAGAGATAATTTTTATCTTCTACGGTGGGGTTGATGACCTCCTTATAATATCTTAATTTTCTTTTAGCTGCTAGATCTTTCTCACACCACATTTTTTCTTTGAACTTAGAAGTAACAATTTTTTAAATGTTATTAATGTTTTTCAATGCAACATTCTTGTCGATCTCCCAATTTTTTAACCAAGCCCTGGGGTATTTATACCAACCTCGTTTAAGCCTTAGGTGGTTTTGGCTGGAATTTAAAGCTAGCTTAGGAATTCTATGGTCTCCTATGCCATTGAGTTTATGCTTGTACAACAGAAGCCTAGTCATAGCTAGGCTCTTGATAGGGGAAAGACCCACTTCTATAAGGAGAATAGGATAGGGTGTATTGCTTTTAATTTTAAGGTTATACGTTATAAAACGCTTCTAGATTTGCTCAATATTTCTCCAGGATTCTCTAAATATGTTCCAACCCCAAATCTCACATCCATATAAGACAACAGGAGTGACTAAAGGTTCAAAGAGGAACTTCTTTCTATCCCACATTACAAGGTTTGTCGTTTTACTCACAAGTAATTTATTATTATTGTTTTCAATATATATATATATATATATATATATATATATATATATATATATATATATATATATATATATATATATATATATATATATATCCTATATTTTTATTCAATATTATTCATAAATATGTTTTTACGTTTTTTTTTAGTATTTTATTTTTATGTTTTCTCTACTATTTGACCCCACATGTAGACCATATTCATAGTAGTATAGAAATATTAAAATAACCTTTTAATGTTTTCTCTAGTATTTCATTTTTATGTTTTTCAAATTATTTCCTTGGACCTTTACCCTCATCGAATGTGATATGGAAACATAAAAATACAATAATTTTTTTCCCTTACTATTATGTTAATATTTTTTCCTTGTATTTCCATCCATCCTCAACCACTCTCACTCTCACCTAATGTTACTTGGAACCATAAATAATAATAATAATAATAATAATAATAATAATAATAATAATAATTCATGTTGAAAAGTGTAGTTTTGGAGGTAGTCCCACAAGTGCAATATGCTTGACTTGTGAGGAAAAGACCAACTTTGTGGAAAAAGTATCCATGTCAGTGGATTTTGAAACCAAAGTCATGGGATTAGAACCCAAGTTTATAATTTCTTTATTCTAAATATTTTGGAGAAGACACTTTAATGGAGTTAATGACTCTTAAGACAACTAATTGGAGATCCATATATTTGAGAGACCAAAGAAGAGGTCTCACAACATACCAATCCATTCTTGTGAGAAGGAAGCTAACAGAAGAAGAACCACAGATCTTAAAGGGTAACCACAACTAGAAGGAGAGCATGTTTTATGGTTTGTTTCTATTTTTTAAAGGGATTGGGCCCTGGGAAGGCTGAACATATTATATGTCATTCAAAGGACGAAATCTATGTTTGATGTTTAGTTTTGTCTATTGTAGGAGGCTACCATGAGCTCTATGGAGGGTCAAAGTCCTACAATAAGGATGAGAGGCCATAATACTTAGTTCCAAAGGACTAGAGGAAAGTATGGGGACAAAAAAGCCTGAAGAAGGCTTGTGTAATATTCTAATGCATATCATGCCTATGGTAAGGCCACGAAGGCAAAGAGTTGATATTCTGAAGAAGATTGGTTGTTGATGCATAAACTTGAAGTCTGTTCATCAAAGGAGAGTTGAAAAACAAGGTTGACGGTTGATTATACAGTGAATTTGAAGGACTAAATTGACCATGAGTAGTTGTTGGTAGAGAGGAAGAATGAAGTTTTTTATGTGGTCTTTGGAGATGAAAATAATGAGGTATATCAAGGGTAGGAGAAAAATATTGGTTGGAAGTGAGGGAATGCTATAGAAAGTAAGTTAAGTATTTTTTCTTTGCTTTTTGGTGGGAATGAAGATCAAAGGGAGATGACCTCAAACCCTAGTCATATACTCTTGTATTATACTCATGTAGCAGGTTTCGTAAAGGGAAATAATCTTTGTTACATGAGCCTTATGATTTTTTATTTAAGAACTAATATAATAAATTTTGGTCCATATAGAAATCTTTATACCTTATTATTTCACTATTGTTACATTTCCATTGTGCAAAGTGGTTCTAGTTGAGAATATTCAGTGTGTTTATGGTCAAGTATATATAGAGGCCAGACTTGGATATAAGGAAAATTCAATATCATCTGAGAGCTACTTTGAAGGGATAGTTGAATCATAGTGTACACTAGAAGTAGCCTAAGAGGGAGTTTGTTGATTTTTTGTTGAAGGACTAACTACATGGAAAATTTGATTGCTAGTGTGAGGTATGAGGATAGGTTGAATGGGTTTCCAACTGTATTACTTGGAAAGAAAGGATTTCTTAGGTCCATATGATACTAGTGTATCCCCCATATTATTATTGTTGTGCCCCATAGAAGCCCATTAATATTATTATTGTTCCCCTAAAAGCCCACTATTGTTATTTTTATTCCCTTACATTCTTATTTTTATGTAGGCCTTAATTATATTGTGACCCCATATACTCCTATATTATATAAAAAGGAGGTCTTTTCATTTGAATCATCCAAGATTTTTCATTTAAGTGATGTAAAAGGAGTTTTCCCCCTCAAATAGGCTTATTTTCAAGACGTCAACAATGTCTTCTTTTGTTTTTGTGATTTGTTTACATAATAGGATCAATTTGTCCTTGTTGGTGAACAAGATATGGCAATTTTCTGAAAATCATACTTCTGATCTAACAACTCCTAAATACTTTGCTAAGTTTGAAGATTTAGATGTGAAGTCCAATCTAATCATCCTATATGGAGTAAAGAATCACTTGATACCTCATATTACTAGAAGAACATTGCACATGATATGCGAAAGGATCTTTCAAACATGTTCCAAAACAAGAACGAGAAGTTGTTGATGGTATTGGGAGAAAATTTTAAGAGCACAAAGATGAAATATCGTGAGAATGTGTCTTTCTATCTCACGATGGTTTCTCAGATTCATGATGAGATTATTTCCATTAGTGATAACATTCCATAATCTGAATTAGTGATGACCTCCTTGAAGGGCTTCACTGAGGAATGAAAATCATTTATCAAAGGAGTAGTTGCTCGAGACAACTTTCCATATTTGACCAGGTTATGGGATGACTTCATCAAAGAGGAACTCTGGGATGAGGATATTCGTTAGAAAAAGTTTGATGCAGAGAACATGGCTCTCACTAGTAATATGGAGAGAAAAGCGAAGAAGGACTTTAGCAATGTGAAGTCTTTCACATGTGCCGAGCATGGTCATTATGTGAGTAAGTTTCCATGTAGGAATAAAGTAGATAATGAGAAGAATATGATATTTTAATGGTTTTTACATCTACAACTGAGTAGGATGAATTTGAAAGAATGTTTATAGAGGATTTTCCTCCAGCATGTTATTTAGCTAAAGGCACCATTGACGACAGTGCATGGTTCATTGATAGTACTAGAGTAAGAGTGCGATTAAATTTTACATGAATAAAAAAATTGAGGAATCAAACACAAAATTTTAAAATCTTACCATGTAAGTTGCATCCTTGAGTTTGCTTTACCCTTGAAGCTTGTTAATAACATTGGAAACTGTGTGTCTGAATGAAATGTCACAAATCGCCAAAGTGGTGATGTTGTCACTTCTTGAAAACCCGTAACCACTTTACTAAAATCTTGATAAGTATATGGTTCTCTATCATATTCAATGTCTGGGAAATTGAAACCATGAGGAATATCTGCAATAACTAAGCCATATTCCCTTTTAGGTATTAGTGATGCAATGTCTTCACAGTCACCTTGTATTATTTGATATTGGGCACTGTTGAGCCCATTCCAAATGTAATGATTAAGAGTAGGATCAAGTTCAACATTCATAAGATGCTTCCTTCTCATATTCTCCATCTTAATTTTTTCAATACAGCTTTTGAAAGTATCTAGTAATCCATTTCCATCCTTCTTCGACATATATATATAATAAAATAAAAATACTTTAAATATGAATAAAATGAATTTATAAATCAACATACCTTATTGAATGCAATATAAAATTCTTTTAGTGTTGATGTAGAACTTGCTTCTGGGTAGTTGCGTACAACATCATCCCAACTGTCTTCATTCATCATTTTAACCATGTGTTCTTGTATTTTCATAAAACTTTTCTGACTAAATAAATCAAGTTAAAAGCATTAATATACTGACATGTATAACAAATTCTACCAACATCATTATGTTTTATTTAAAATAAAATTATAATGAAATAAAAATAAGAAATAATTCAAGAAAATTACTTTTGAAATTCCGCACACATTTCTTCCATTGATAATTCACCCGACTTCACACGGGCTAATACTGATTTGACTAATTTATCATCCTTCACACCTTGCATTGTTCTCCAAGGTGTGATAGTCATATCCTCTCGAAGCTGCTTCATTTCAGGACCCCCCTTACTATTGGTACATATTATGGGTTTACTCTTTCTAACCTTCTGATTTTTTATGGAAATATTCTCCCACCGATCAAAAATCTCATCAATCAAATCCCATACCTCCCTAGTTCTAACCTGTTTCCATTAAAAATTCCTTTCGAAATGCTACATTAACTTCTGTCTTATCCCCACCACATTTTTCTATGAATTATGTGAAGCTCGGTTACACTTTTTGCCATTTTTTGAGAAAAAAATTTCATTTTTTTCGGTTCTTCAACTTTCTGCAAACTATAACAATTTTTCTGTGTAGAATTTCATTTTACGATAAAAATAAAAGTTGTGAGAAATTTTGTTAGCTTTCTATTACTTATTTTTTGAAATTTTTTTATGCATATTTGATATGTCAACTTAGCGTTTCTTTGAGTGTGTGTTTCTTAACAATCAAAGGATTCATAAGAAGTCATGTTATGACGCAATGTTGTATTCATTGAAAATTTGTGTTTTTGAGAAAACAAAATGTGTTACAACAATCTAGACAGAGTCTACTTTGGTTTCGTCATATTTACAAAGCCAATGGATGCATACTAGAATTTTTTGAACTGGTCCAATACGAAAAACTGCGTATTTTGGATATGTTTCGCGTCACAAGAAATTTCTTAACATATAAGTTATAAACTAAAATCTAAAAGCTACCCATTAGAGACGACGGACCAATGTAATGCCCCATAATTTTTTCAATTTTTTTTACAATGTATTTTGGGAGATACAAAATTTTGATTTCACTGAATCACAATGACCCTCAGAAATTGTTTGCACCCATTTTATTAGAAAATTAATTAAAATTAGTAAACGTTTATGAAATTCCATAAAAGTTATATTTCCTGAAAGTAGATTCAATTCTGAAAATTCTTGTCTTGGTTCCGACAGTTAATTAACAACCTTTCATGGAGTTTAATCAGTCCAAAGTTGTAGAACCGTATTCAGAGCCTAGTTTTTGCGTAATTGGTGACGCGTTAGTTCAGCCGAACTTTTAGTCAAAGTTCGGCCGAACTATGTTTTCCGCCAAAGGCTCGTTAAACTTAACAACTTAATAGCTCGGCCAAACTTTTGATCAACAGTTCGGCCGAACTCTTGTATAACTCTCCGTCGGCCGAAAACTTTTGCAGAGCCCCCTACTAAAACACATTTCGTGTCAATATAAATTTCCGCGAAATGATTCACAATTTTCGCACATTTCGCACACTTCTTCTCATTTTACAAAGATCTTGGTTTGGGTTCAAAAAAATTTCTTCAAAGTTTGGGTTTAAGAGCATTTCTTGGAAGCAAATTTATTTTACAAAGAATTGTTTTGGGTTTAAAGAACTTTTTTGGAAGACATTTCTTAGAGGCGGCGTGATTTTGGCAAAAATTGTAAAAAATTTCTTGGACGTACATTCAAAAGACATTTCTTGGAGGTATGTACGTGTTTTGAGTTGAAGTAAATATTTTGAGCTTTGTTTCATTTTTATAAGACATTTTTCTCTCGAATTTTTTAAAGTAAGTGTTTTGGATTGGAATATGTATTTTTTGCAAAAAAATTACACTGAATTTTTTTAAATTAAATCTTTTGTGATATTTTTTGTAATTGAGTTATTGTCTAATTTTTTGAAGGAAATTTTTTGAACTTTATACCCTATTATCATGGGAAATCGAAGAACTTGCGCGAGAAAATATGATTGAAAAAGAGACCCCGAGGAACGTAGAGAAGAGACGAGACAATCTCACAAAAGAAAGTTAGAAGCCCTCTCAAATATTGAAGAGGAAAATCAACCTCAAGCAGAAATTGAAGCAAGTATGTAAATGTAAATATTATGATCTATTGATATATTTTTAAAATTTTCCCAATGTAAAATGTGAAGCTTAATTTTTATTTGATGAACTAGTTTGAAAAATATTTTGTTTAATGTAAATAGACAGAGATACTCCTCAAAATATTGAAGAAGAAAATCAACCTCAAGCAGAAATTGAAGCAGGTATGTAAATGTAAATATTATGATTTATTGATATATTTAAAATTTTCCTAATGTAAAATGTGAAGCTTAATTTTTATTTGATGAACTAATTTGAAAAATATTTTGTTTAATGTAAACAGACAAAGATATTCCTCAAAATATTGAAGAAGAAAATCAACCTCAAGCATAAATTGAAGCAGGTATGTAAATGTAAATATTATGATCTATTGATATATTTACAATTTTCCTAATGTAAAATGTGAAGCTTAATTTTTATTTGATGTACTAATTTGAAAAATATTTGAAATTATAGATATATTTATTAATTTAGTTATTTATTGAATATGTACTATTTTTTCGAATATGTACAGATGAAATCACTATCAATAATGAGATGTTAGAAAATGTTGACACTCACACATATGGAGATAAAAAACCTAACCATGTTATACGATATCGTGTTAACTGCATTTCTGAAAATTATTTCTTAAATGAGCGGGTGACAGTTCAGGCTCAAATGTTGAAAGGTCTCCTATCATTAAGGAAATTAAAAGAAGCTACGACACTATTGGGTATTCGAAAATCAACCAAAGATAAAAAAAATGAAGGAAGATGTGATAAAAAATATGAGTAGTGCTATAAAGTCAATTAAGAGATCTAGAGAGAAAGATGTTTCAATTGTACGTAGAGGAATACAGATGGAAATGGTTTCATCAAGTACTCAAGAGAATCGTTTAGTAACATCTATGGCACAAGCACTGGGAACCTCACGAAAAAATTTGCACAAACATCGGAAATTTCGGCTGCACATAGATGTAAATGATGAACTCGCTTGTTGGAGAGCTATTTGTAGACAACCATACAAAGATAGACTTGGAGAAAATGTTAAAAAAATAATATATGAATATTGGAAGAACAATTCGCGTGTTTCGCCAACTGCAAGGCATGTGATGCGAAGAAGAATAGCACGAAATCAGTACGGAGAACATGAAAAGTATTTCTTGGAAACCACTCAAATAGAGTTATTCAACAAGTTCAAAGAAGAGAATTGTCAAATTCATGTTTCACTTAGTGCTTTTGTTCAACAAAAACCATGGTATGTAAAACCTATCACCGTACGCGACACTTTTTGTTTCCATTATCATGTGGAATTTGAGTTATATTATGACACATTCCTTGATTTCGGTAGAACATTATGGAAATATTCACCCCCTTCTTCCACTATCTGTGATTTCATATCTCAAATTCTATGTGAAAGAAAAAGCGATGAACTATTTTACAAAAAGAAATGTGTTGGTGGTAAAAAATGTGATGATTGTGGAAATTTGACCAAATTTCAAAACAAATATCGTATTGATATAAATGATCAATCATTGTCCAACATGAAAGTGAAATGGAAGAGATATGAATATATCGATACATCGATTCAAGGTGCAAATAGTGTTAAAAGAATTGAATTACAAGAAGACGAAATTTTTCTGATAGACTTTTTGAGAAAGTTTGAGGCAGAAATTTACAAATACACCAAGCATTCCCATAGAGCTCGATGGCAAGACTTGCAATTCAAAAATTCTCGTGAAGTTTTTCCACCAGGGACCATTTTGTCAGTGATTGATTTTGCAGAAAACTACACATTTGTTCCACAAAAAGAAATTCAAAGTGAATACTATCATTCTGACCAAGTCTCCATGCTCGTCCATATTCTATATAGACATGCTGAACAAAATGTCGATCATATAGAAAGCACGAGTGAAAATCGACATATCATTAAAAAATATCACTTTTATATCAGTGACGATCGTACACATGATACATGTTTTGTACAACATTGTTTTGGAAAAATTTATGATTCATTGAAAAATCGTGGAATAACATTCAATGAACATTGGATATGGTCAGACGGATGCGCAGGTCAATTCAAATCTGCACGATCATTCTTTTGGTTGTGTTGTCTTCATAAGAAAACATGCATTAAACATTGTTGGAATTTCTTTGAGACTGGCCATGGAAAAGGAGAACATGACGGTGCATGAGCATGCATAAAATGAGCACTTCGAAGATATCAAATGAACCACTCTGCAAGCCGACTTGTGAATGCTAAAGAAGTTGTTCAATGGTGCATCGCTGCTCTAAGCCATGAGAGAAACCCATCAAGAGAAGTGCGAAGGTACATTCAATTTAATTTATATTAGAAATCTAATTTTAAACATTGTATATTTATCATGCAATGTTTATCTTTGATTGTATTTTGATATCATATTTACAAATTCTTCTTCTAATTTTCCATATAAAGGTTTTTCTGGCATATTGGAATTGGAGACGTAGATAGATCAATTGGAAATGATGTTGAAACAATAAAAGGGACTCGAAAATTGCATTCAATTCAAACAAAGTCGTCCAGAAATGTGTTTGCATTGGATAAAAGAAAATATTCTTGTTTTTGTGATGTTTGCATAGACAACACAAAATCCAATGACGTTTGTGAAAACAAAATATATGTGAACGATTGGAAACATACAGAGCTAAATACAAAGGGCAAAATGTCTGTTGCAATGTTTGAAGAAATGCAATCAGAGGAAACTACAATATCATCCGATGGTGATCGAGTTTCTGATCTTGTTAGAGAAGGAAACATTTGAATTAGTTTCTAATGATTTAAAGATCTAGAAATAAATTTAAATATGCATAATTTTGTTAACTTTATTTTATTGTGTAGGAGATGTTTTTGTTGTAATTGCACCTATTGACAATGATGAAAATGTGAAGTATTATTTGATGCGTTTCACTGAACGAAAAATGAAATTATTACAAAACTATAATGATCACGGATTTCAATATGACAGAGGGTCTATTATACTGAAAGGTTATTTTTTCAGACAAACTCATCAAAGTGGAGACTTTGTTTACTTTGAAGACTATGAACCCGATTCCATAAGTTGTCAATATAGTCACTTGGTGTGTGCAGCACGCATAAAGTTGATAGAAGTTCAATCAAAGAAAAAATCAAAAATTAAGAAATGGAAAATGTCAAAATCCGATCATGAATGGATTATTGAAGATGGAATTCCATTAGAATTTTTTTGAGTGAATTGTCCAACAATTTATTCTTTTTGGATTAAATATGTTTTAGAACTTCCAGTACTCAGCTAAAAATTGAGCTGCTTATGTTATTTGTGCAAGTATTTGCACACATGTACACATTGTTTTGGTACAAGCACGTGCTCTAGCATCAACTGAAAGTAGCTTTTCTATACATGTACATTGATGAAAAATGTTATATATATATATATATATATATATATATATATATATATATATATATATCTGTGTGTGTGTGTGTGTGTGTGTGTGTGTGTGTTTGTGTGTGTGTGTTCTAGAATGAAATTAATTGTTCTAGTTTTACTATGTGCATTGATGAAAAATTATTTACGTACTCAATATATATATGTTCTAGAATGCAATTAACTGGAACTAGTTTTTCTATGTGCATTGATGAAAAACTAGTTGGATTTTCTGGTAAAAAGTTTCGACAATGTAAATAAATCGACAAGGCTACCTATTTGAGTGCATTAACGACATTGACCCAAATTCAACAAACATATATATATGTACTAGACTTATATTTCCAATCAAAATTAAAGGGATAATTTGTACATATATCTACTTCTTTAAACTCTTTTTTCAATTAGAGCTCAATTGATACATGGTTAGTTGCATTGAAAATCCATGTTCTTCCTATTGGAAATATTTTCATTCAAACAAAACTACATGGAGAGATCAAAAGCAATCTTAAAATTCCAAATGTACTTCAACCATCCAAATGGGACTTTTGCAACATTACTTGACATGCAATGCCAATTATAGTGAACAACTTTCCAATAGAAACATTTAACATTATATATGGTCACATGTGCCAAATGTAGATTGAAACCATTCAAAACTTTAAAATTTTAAAAACTTAAAGGGTCTATTATATATATATGTTGTAGAATGAAATTAATTGTTCTAGTTTTACTATGTGCATTGATGAAAAATTATTGACGTACTCAATATATATGTTCTAGAATTCAATTAACTGGAATTAGTTTTTCTATGTGCATTAATGAAAAACTAGCTGGATTTTCTGGTAAAAAGTATGGACACAATGTAAATAAATCATCTGCAGTATAGTTTTGTACGAAAATTCCTTTCAAACAAGAGACTCGAAGCACTTCTCCGACTTTTGGTGGGATTTGACCCACATCTCTAATCCTGATTGAAAATCTAGTACAAAATCTGCTTGTCCAATGGTTGGATATGTTCAATGTGCATTGATGAAAAATGTTACTTGTCTTGGATAGATATGTTCTAGAATGCACAATTAATTGTTCCAAGTAGTTTTTCTATGTGCATTGATGAAAAACTAGTCGGATTTTTTGGCAAAAAGTTTCAACAATGTAAATAAATCGACAAGGCTACCTATTTGAGTGCATTAACGACATTGACCCAAATTCAACAAACATATATATGTATTAGAGACTTATATTTCCAATCAAAATTAAAGGAACAATTTGTACATATATCTACTTCTTTAAACTCTATTTTCAATTAGAGCTCAATTGATAGATGGTTAGTTGCACTGAAAAACTATGTTCTTCCTATTGGAAATTTTTTCATTCAAACAAAACTACATGGAGAGATCAAAAGCAATCTTAAAATTCCAAATGTACTTCAACCATCCAAAAGGGATTTGTGCAATATTACTTGACATGCCATGCCAATTATAGTGAACAACTATCCAATAGAAACATTTAACATTATATACCACATGTGCCAAATGTAGATTGAAACCATCCAAAACTTTAAAATTTTAAAAAAAATTGATAATATATCGTGCAACATTAAAACATTAAACATCACATGCGAAATGTAGATTGAAACCGTTCAAAACTTGAGTTTAAAAAACTTTAAATTATATATAGATTGTTACTTCACATGCCATGCCAATTATAGTTCAACTAGATCCAATAGAAACATTTAACATTATATACCACATGTGCAAATGTAGATTGAAACCATCCAAAACTTTAAGTTTTAAAAACTTTTTGATTATATATTGTGCAACATTAAAACATTAAACATTTAAAGTTCATTAAATATCACATGCAAAATGTATATTGAAACCATCCAAAACTTGAGCTTTAAAAACTTCACATGCCATGCCAATTATAATTCAACTATCCAACAAAAACATTTAACATTAAATATCACATGCCAAATGTAGATTGAAACCATCCAAAACTTTTAACTTTTAATTTAATAAAATATGTCCAAAAATTGTAAATCTCACAAATATCAAACTGTATCAAGTTTAACAAATTTTAAAACTATATAAATTTTGAAATCAAATCTACTGTAAATCCTATCCATCAAATGGGGATGGATCTAGCATCTTCCCTATTAGGGTCTCAGTCTGCACCCTATCCTTTGAATGGGAAACCTACATACACAATGCACATGTACTTGAACATTAAAATTTGATGTTTTAAAAATGAATGAGAATATATATATCTAGAACTTCATGTAAAAAACAAAATATAACAAAAAAATCATGCAATACCTCGTAAGGTTCCCTCCATTTGATCAACAGGTTCTCCCATAGGAACATCTGCAATGGTAAACTATACAATATTCATGTACAGTTAAATATATATATATAGATATATATATATTCAAAACTTTCAAATGAAAATGCACGTGTACATATATAAACTTATTTTCAATAATATTAAAAAAAGGAACTAAAGACAACTTGTTCAAATGCTGTGGATGTTCCTATCTCTGTCGCTAGAGTCCGCGGATTAAAAAAATCTTCTATAGGAACCTAAATTCAAAAAAATTTAAATAACTCAAAATATAGATCTCTCTCTCTCTCTCTCTCTATATATATATATATATATATCTCAATTTTTAATGGAACTTTTTGAGGTAGAATATATATATATATATATATATAACTTTTAAACATAAATTTTAAACTTATGAAAAATTGTCCATACTTGTGGCTCATCTCCCAAGGAAGTAGAAGGTACATCTCCCAAGGAAGAAGAAGGTACTGCCATCCCAAAAACATCAGATGGAATCGGTACCTGTTAAAACATTTTATCAAATTATATATATACATACATGTACATGTGTGGCAAGAATTATTTATTTTAGAGTCACTTAAGAAACACTAACATTTGCCAACATATCATGATGGTCAGACCCATCTGCATCGTTTGAACCAGAGGTCCCGAACGTGATATTAACATTTTCGTCACGCATCATGCCTGAGAACTGCAAATGGTGTTTTAACATATAATCATACATTTTTGTTAGATTAATGTACACATACAAATAAATGTATACATGTACATACACATGTATTTATTACAAATTGTACACATGTATATGTAAAAATAATTTCAAACCCTAAGGTCACTAACACATACCGTTCTGGTGCCCTCTTCCTCATGAAAAATTAGTTCTTGCAAACCATTGCGACAATTTATTGCATATGTTCAGAGATCTTCAACATTCATGTTGTAAATCTCCTCATCTGTACAATAAACAAAATTGGCACGTGAATTTTCACGTGCTCTTTGTCGATTTAAACAAAGATCGACTCCACTCAATCTGCTATGAACATTGTCGATCATAACATCCCTTGCTTCTTGACTTATTTGAGAAGTCGCATCCATCTCTGATCACAGAGTTTCGACTCGAAACGGTCGACTCACCAATGGCGGCTCAGGCAACTCCACATCTCGCTTAGCACCCTTACAGTCATATAATCGACCTTTCCCCAGGCCAAAAAATTCTGAAGGAAGGTCATTGTAGTTGGGTTTCATACCCAAAAAAAAATCTGCATAAAACATCTGTGCAAAATAAACAGGAACCTCATTGTTCCATGGAAGCCTTCTAAAGGCCGCAAGATGTCGATCATACAAATAACAAGCTATGTCTGGGTGCTTGAAATACTACACCTTCAACAATTTTTTTTTTGGCCCTTCCTTATAATTAAACATTGACTTGGCCACTTCTCTTGTAACTTTTTGTTTAATTTCCTCCCATTTATCGGGACCCATCACTGTTTCTTTTCTCTTTCTCATCAGTTCTACAAATGAATCAGTCATTGGCCCAAGATTTCTGTACACATTTACCATTTCACCCAATGAATGTGTAACTATTTCAAGGCTTTGTCAACTCTCAGCAGGTAGAGATAAAGCCACGAGATCTCTTTGCAATTTTGCATGAGGGCTTTCACACCTTTGTAAGGTGCATTCCGCCATGTTGGTTTCCCATGGTATATCAGTAATCTCGGTTGGATAAGTTGTGCTGGGTTGACAGCCTTCTTCTTGAATGTAGCGAGCTACCCTACATCTATTTTGACCACTAGCTCGAACATTTTCGGCCTCTGCATCAACATATATAAAATTTCGTATATTAGAAAAAACACGTGTAAAAAAAGTTGTACAAATTTAATGAAAAAATATTGAAATTGATGGCAACCTTGATTTTGTTGGTTAACATCTTCTCCAACATGACCCTGTTGAGAACCAGACCTAGAATGACGCTACTGAGAACTAGACCCACAATGACCCTATTGAGAACCAGCAGCCGTTGATTGGCCTTCGGGGAAATAAATATCACCCCCTTCCCGCAACCTGCTACCACTCATACCTCGACCAGTTGAACCTTGGCCACGCTCCACAGATGGAGTAGAAACCCTTCTCCTCTTACCTCCTAAGAATTAAAATATGAAACTTATTAACAACTAATTTAACTCACAAAGTTAAGGAAAAATCAATTCCATATGTACACACATGTATGGAGATTTAAGATTATATTTAAATACCGTGAACATCCCCCGATTCCTGAACCTCCATATGGGATTCAACTGATCTTCGTCGTTCATCCTCCATGATATATATCTATTGGTCGACATTTACAAAAGATAGATTTCAAAAAATCAATTTCTAATTTAGTGTACACAAATTATGTAGAACACAACTTTCAAAGCAATAATTGATCATGTGTGAAACTAAATTTAATCGAAAAAGAAATTATAAAAATGATAAGTTCACCAAATTGCGCTTTACATGGTGGGAGCACACTTGGTATAAAATTTACCACTTATACACTTTATTTTGTGGGAGAAATGACACATGTACATAGTTTACCTTAAATTTGTCGTGTTTTATGGATATTAAAATGAAGAACTTCTATTTAGATCCATTCTAGAGATTGACTGTAGGGGCATTTACTAGATATGTCACCTTTCATAAAAGATGAGATCCAGAAGCTACCTGGCCCTTTACAGACTCTGCCTATAGAACTTGTAGAAGTAAACACTAGAGGCATTAACAATATCAAAGAATGTTTTCATGCTCAGACATGGGAATGTGTCTCTTTCCCTACACAAAAAAATAGTTCAAGGTAGTTAATCTTCATAGACATGTCATCAAGCAGGTCAATGTGATCATCCCCAACTTATTTTTCATGAAATTAGGCTTGGAATCCTCTACAACCTGGTGGATGGAGTTGAATGGGAACTAGGTCAAGGCCTTTACAAAATACATGCTAGTGAATAACACTTACTAGGTTATGCCAACAAATAAAGTGGCAAAAATGTTTTCTCCTCGAGGTTGTCCAATTGGGTGTGTAATACCAACTTCACCATCTTATTTCCAAGTGAAATGGGAATTTTCACATTTTGAATGCCATTACCATGTAATTTGGTAGTCTTCTAGCTAGACCTATCACAAATAAGGTTGTCATACCAAACTATTTCTCTTGCTCAACTCAGTGACCATGACTCTCTTCTCACACTCCTTACCATATAAGATCTTCAATTGTACATGTCACGCAAAGTTGGGGGTTCTAGGTCTACACCTATTAGGTAAAGTTACATATTTTATGTCATTGTGGTCCTTAAATTTGGAGGTGTTCCACCTGAAAAAGTAGGCATTAAATATGGATGAAAAGGATTTGTTTTAACTTTGATAGAATTTCCTCATGGAATTACTGAATTTCTCGACGACATCATGCTAGCTTGCTTAGAGAAGAAGGTTTTGGAGGAGAAATTGAATTCTTTCGACTTATTTTTGGCATTGAAGTTTGAAATAGTAGTTTTGATGACTCCATTGATGACCTTGCTGAGGAATTTGATGCACACAATATTGACTTTGAAGATGGTTTAGAATATGTTGAAGAAGTTGTAGATTTTGGTTTTGTCACTGAATGTTTCTTTGTTGTTGGACTTGATCAAGACATGTAATTTAACTTTATGAGTAGATTGAAGACCTTGAAGAGGTTTTAGATTTTGTTGTTCTCACTGAAGGTTTTTGTCTAGTTTTGTTTCTTAAACCATCATTTCCATAGGACATTTTTGGTGAATAGATTCTTGACCTTGATTAGAGGATATGATACCTTGAAGAGGCTACATATTTTGGTGGCGTCACTAATTGTTTTTCTATTATTATGTTTGTTAAACATCTTGCTTAGGGCAAGGCAACTCCACATATATTGTACAGTTTATGGGACAGAAATCAATATGCAGAAATATTCACTTGGTTTTTATAATTGGATAGAAGAATGACTTAAAATGACCTTGTATGTCTTCTCAATTTAGAGCTCAAATTTTTAGGAAGGATTTAAGTATCCACCTTTCAAGAATCACTAGAAGAGGTTGATAAATAATATAGGAAGACAAAAAACTAACTAGTTGAGTACAAGGCATAGTTGAGCCAAATTTTGTTGAGGAAGGGCCTAATTATTTGGGTCTTGGTTATGGAAAACATGATGGAGAATTCTCCAAAGCCAAGGAGGCACATGAAGCTGTTCCAAGAAGGAATTTTATTTCGTGTTCAATACCTCAAGCTTGTGAAGTTTGTGTTCATGATGAATGGAAAAGTTTGACACCCACTTTGCAAGAAGATGTTAATAAACATGCAGCTAATGAGAATGTAAAATAAGAGGATGTTGAAAGCTCTATCTAGTCAGTGAATTCATTGCTAGTATTCAGAGGAGAGCCACTACCTCATCAAATTCACCTCCTCAAGAAGGCGACAACGGTGAATGTTCAAGGTATAAATTTTCCTTTAATCAAATTTTTTTTTATTATGATAAACATGGTAAATATTCACATAAGATATAGAAAAGAACTTGCACATGTTCCTTTTGTGGTTTGAATAACCATAATTTTTATAGATGTTGGAAGAAGATATCCATGCACATTAAAACTTTCTAAATAAACGAGGCAAAAAATCAAAGGCCCATTGGACAAGGAAAATGATGTTGAAAATAAGATGCAATTGTTTATTACTCATTGCCATAAGAAAGGTCACCTTGTAGACAAGTGTTGGACTTTGTATCCAACAAGTCATCCACAACATTTGAAGAAGGTGGAAAGAGATAACGACAAGAATGAAAAAGAGGATTTCATAATCGATGAGGGTCAGGATGATTCACATGATGATGAAATGCAACTAAAACAAGCGCCATTGAAATGGTTTGCTAACAGGTGGTTAGATTTCTTCTCTAATTAAGGCCTTGAATGTATTTTGTTGTTTCATGAATTTCTTTGAAAATTCAAAGTATGGTGCATGTTGCATGAAGCAAGATGTTGAAAGTAGAGTTATGTTGACACACTTAAATGCAACAAATATGGAAATTTGTACATGAGCTATTATTTGACTTGAGAGTCAGTTGTTTGAAGAGGCATGTTTTGGCGACTTGTGTTTGGTTGATGGTTTTGTACACCAATATGTAAGAGTACATGGAGATATTCACATGATGTGAATTTTTTTCCTTTGAAGGAGAAAAATGATATGTCAGCGAGCTATGTTTCTTGCATGATGTGTTTTTCAGTTTTATGGTTTTGTTTGTGACAAGACGTCACAAGATTTTGGGAAGGTCCACTCTTGAGCGAGAGCCTCATGATTACAACCTAATCATGAGAATCAAATGGGAGTACATCCTTATTTTGAAAACAAATAGGATTCTAAGCTACCTAGGACTCAAACCATTATTTTTTAATTTGAAATATCATGGTGTGTTGTTTCAATGCCTGAATCCACAACCCTAACATAAATTGTTTTATTCTTTTTTTGCAGGATTTAGTTGGTTATATTAAAATTCAGTTGAATTTAAAATTCTTGGCTTAGTGGCATGAACCAAACATATTGTACATGTATTAAATGAGGAATTTCGCTCTCCGAATCATTTCTAAATCACCCATATCACCAAGAAAACATGTTTTAAAAGAACATACTTTGTTATGGGAAAGACCTTAGGTTTCAAATATTATAAGAAGGTTTTTGATATGGTTGAGAGAATGTGGAAAATAGAATCCATAAAAAAATTATTTTTCAAAACGTATTACTTTCAAAGTATCAACAAGGAACATGTACAAGGGTGTTCAATGAATTAATGCTATTTATTTAAATTCCATGATGTACATATCTTACTCATAATTTTAACAAATTATTAAATAATGATCTAGATTGGATAATTATATTATTTGTCATATATTTTGATGCTTAAAGAGTGAAAAAATTGAAAGAATCAACTTGTAGGGTCATTTTAATGGTGGGTGGAGAATTGGGGTCTAAAACCTTTTGGAGTCATTTTGAGGCATTAAATGAAATTTCTGGGGGTCAAACTATTATCCCTTGTGCCAAAATCTTGAACATTATTCTACACTTAAAGACATATCCAATGGTGCAAGAAAAACATCAAACGAAGTTCATTCAAAATTTATGCCTTTAGTAAGTTGACCTATCATGTTGACCACCATGGTACGAGAGAATGACATTTTAGCCCCATTACTCATGCATGGCAAGCTAGCTACATGTGGAATTTTAACAAGATTCTAAAAGGTCTAAAATCACAAACCTCGTTAATGGTTGACAGAGTCAAATCTTACACCTAGTTGGCTATCACGCTATGTTAAATACTTGGCCACTAGGAGGAATAAGTGTTCCATTTTGTGTTATTGTATTTTGTTCCATAGTTGAAAATACAACTAGGAGTGTGAAGTTAGAGAGAAAAATGTATGAAGTTAAGTTTTATAGCAACCTTACATGCTAAAAGTCTTAGCTAACTCTAGAGAGATTACCTCTTTCTTTGTACTCGCATATTTTCCATACCAGAAAAGAGAGAGTAGAGCATGTTTACATTTTAGTGTTGTTTTTCTCCCATAAGGCTTTCCTAGGGAAAAAGGAGTCTAGAGCATCATTACTTTTTAGGGTTGCTTGTCACCCATATAAGGATTTCCTAGGAAAATAATTGTGTTGATTGTCTAGAGATATGTATGTGTGTGTTTCATTATGTTCTCTATTTCTTACGCTGTGTTTCATTATGTTTTTATATTTCTTACATTTCCTATTGCCACGGTGTACATTTATATCTAAAGAGTCAAAAACCTCATTCAAGACCATATGTTTTGTTGATGTAGTTTGATTGGTTATATTGCATTGCTTTTGCAGTTGTTGCTGTGGGCCTCACCATCTAGTGATTTTAGGTAAAAATTTATTTACATGGAATTTTGAAGTATTCTAGAATGTTTATTATTTATCACTACTAGCCTTGGTGATTTAGTTGTTTGTTTTGATGCTGCTTGGTTACCCATATTTAATATTTGTTCATGTTTATTTCATTTTTAAGGCTTTTTATTGGCCTATGAGGATGTATTTTTCTCAAATCCATAATGGCTAAAAGAATGAAATTTATCTATGAAAAAGAGAGGTCATATGGAAAACAAATTGTTTGCAAGTGTTCTTTTGAACCCATAGAACTTGCAACCCCAATATGGATACAATAATAAGTAATACATAGCCTCCTCATCTAACTTAGCCAGGGATTTGCAATACTATATTTGAGTTGGCTAGCTCCATTTCAAGATATCATAATGTTAGATTATTATTTCTATAGATTTTGATTATGGTAGTAAAATGTTACAAAAAACAGGAAACTACAAATAATATTATTCTAGATATATGTAAAAAGGACATGGTAGAGAAAATCAAACAATATTAAACTTTTCATAAATAGTTTAGATATAAATACATTTTCTATTTTTGATTGTAAATTCCAAGGCTTAAAGCAATAATTTTTCTAATAATTTTTTTTTAATTAATAAATAAAAAATAAGCATTTGCAATCAAAATCACATCCAACATATAATAAAAATAATAAAAACAATTTAAAACTTCATACACTATGACATTACTATGGCAAAGAGCATAAAAATATATGTAAGCAAAAAATCCTTTTATATAATAATGGAGAGCTTCAAATATACAAGAAAAAAAATCTTTCAGCCTCCTTGTATCCCAGAGAAAGAGTTGCTCAAACAATCATATTTTAAACAATTAAAACTTGGAGAAAATCATCTATTTTTTAATTTCAATTAAATATAAAAAATTAGTCAAATATTTCAAATCTGTTTTTTGGCTAGTTGCAGAGTGTAGGTCAATTCTAGCTAGAGAGAGACTCCAAGAAGGGGTTTCAAGATAGAGCAGGTTTCCAACATTCCAATCAAGAAGGGAGGCAAATATTTCCAACAAAACAGGCAAGAACAAGTTCCCTAGTGGTAGTGCTATGCAAACCAATTAGTCAGTGCATGTTGCAGGCACGAGTGTGAGTAGCTAGTAGTCACCAAAGAGAGTTTCTAGAGGTAGAACGAGTTTCCCAAAAGAAGTACTACACATTTTATTAGGTAGGACTGCATCTAGCATGGAGAAAATCATCTGTTTTTGAATTTCAATCATATAAAAAATTAGTCAAATATTTCAAATTTGTTTTTTGGCTAGTTGCAGAGTGTAGGTGTAGTTCTAGCTAGAGAGAGACTCCAATAAAGGGTTTCAAGACAGAGCAGGTTTCCAACATTCCAGTCCAGAAGGGAGGCAAATATTTCCAACAAAAGAGGCAAGAACAAGTTCCCTAGTGGTAGTGCTATGCAACCCAGTTAGTCAGTGCATGTTGCAAGCAAGAGTGCGAGTAGCTGGCAGTCTCCAAAGAGAGTTTCTAGAGGTAGAACGAGTTTCCCTCCCTCTCAAACTACTCCCTCTCACATCTTCCTATTGAAGCAAGCCTTTAGCCCATTGAAAACTTGGTTATGACTAGGCATTTTATGTATAAGAAGGAAGTTGAACCACATCGAAGCCAAGAGGTTCACAAAAATTGCTTTTAACTATAGCCAAAGCCCCCACCTTTGGCTCAAGAGGAGATGACATCAGGAAAAATTTTAGGGGCTAATATTAGTAGGTGGGCTAATTTTCCATGCTTTTTCCAAAAAAAGATTAGCCATTTTCATTTTTTTTCTAAAATGATTTGCCAAAATTTTAGAGTAAACCATTATTTTACCTTAAAAATGGCCAAAAATATTATCTCAACTAATATAAAATCATTGGAAATCTAAATATTTCTACAAAAATATCACAATTTGCATATTAGGGACTAGTAAGATTACCAAGGTTTCTAAACTTTAAGATAAAGTAGCATCCTTGATGTTAGTTTTTGGCTAGATGATTAGGTATAAAGTAAGAAATCATTTTGCAGTGTATTGATAATATTAAAAATAATATTAGTTCAAGACTATTGGTCAATTCCCAAAATAATGTGAGATGGAAGCATTTGATACATTTGCCACACTTAAAGAGTTGAAAATGAAAAACAATTTCTCTTATATTATCTATCATATACTCACATTTGATCTATGAAAACTCTTCGTGTTTTTTAAACATAAAAACAAAATAGTAAAAAATTCAGACTAATCTCTTACTTCTTAAAGTACAACAAATATTTTTTAATTTTTCGAAATAATAATAAAAAAATACTTAATTTCAAAATAATTATTATTTTATTATTTATAAATAAAATTAACAATAAAATATGTTTATAATGAACTGTTGTGAATGATAATATAAAAACTGTTGAATAATTTTAATTTTACTCCAATCATTATATAAATTAATATTATTCATTAAAAAAATACCTTTTAATATTTTAAATATATTGAAACCTCCACTATCAAAATTTCAAATAAGCATTTTTCTTCCTTCTTATACAACACTATGCCAACACCATGCTAACAAAATTCAAAGAAGACACAACTTCAAAATTTTACAGAGTTGAGATCTCAGATGCTACCACATCAAAACGTTGTGGATCTCACATAGTCATCTAGAAGCATTGTTACAAAGTGCTAGCATGATAATCGATGGAAAGGCTGAGAGGATGGAACAAATGTACACAAAACAAATTTCTATTCATAAAAGTTTTTCCATACATAATTACTGAGTTTTTGTTTTTTAGTCCTTTTATTTTCATATACATCTCACAATGATCCAACCATAAACACTTAATTTACTAAATACAAAAACAGGCAAACATACACTAAATTAGAATTTTCCAAATATAAACTGAACTCTAATTAACTCTGCATTGCATGCATACATATGAGCGCAATGAAGTAATTTACTACTTAATTATGATGTATAAAAGATGTTTTAATGGTTATTTAGAGAGTCATTTCTCTGCCCCACTAATTCATATCATAATGCTTTGCTTCCTTAACAACGCTCAAATGTATGCGTTTTCTCAATTTTTTGTGTGTTTTATGTGAATCCTTTTGTGTGGGTAAAGATCTGATACTCTCCCCACTAAGGCCTTAACTGGAGCGTTTTCAGATTTGTTACACATTGTCAAAACTAGTAAAACGTTAATATCCAGGGTGGTCATGGAGGGAACTATATAAGTTCAGCAGTGAAGACAAATTAGGCGATAATTTGGGAAATAGTAGTTAGGTTTTTTTAGTGCAGAGGGCCTCTTGTCAGAGCAGGAAAACGTTCACTTATTTGGTTTGTTTTGTCTTGTCATTTCATTTCTTGATAAGGTGCCTCCTGCTCAAATGTTTAAGAATGGATTACAAGAATATGCACAGAAGAAATCTTTGTCATTTCCTGTCTACCACATTGTGAATGATGGATCTGACCATCTTCCACAATTTAAGTGCAGTGTGACAATCAATGGAAAAAAATATGAATCCCCTCCTAGTTTCAGCCGCAAGAAGGAAGCACAGAATGCTACAGCTAAGGAAGCTGTAGCAGATTTGCAAAGGTAGGGATTTAAGTTTAAAGTAAGTCTCACTTCTACCCAGATGCTCAAGACCATTTTTAAAAGCTTTTTTTTTTAATATTTGGCATCTATTTTTCCCATTATCTTTTTTAGGATTGTATCAGGTTTATTAACAATTTTAGTGATTTTTATTTAAAATATGGTGGATGTTAATAATTTTAGTGATTTTGTTTGAACATGGTAGAGTGTTCTGTAAACTTCCCTAATCTATTTGCTGAGCAGGAGATAAAACAGCCTAATTGTGTCCTTGCTGAGCTTGCTTCAATGCTGAACATGCTTCCTCCTACGTATCACTTTATGAACTCTGTCATAGCAACTGTGGAGATTAATGGGGCTTCCTACACTGGAACTCCATCAGACGGTCAGAAGGAGGCTGCAAACAAAGCAGCATTTGTAGCAATTTGGGCAATTGAGCCCCATCACTGTGAGTTTCTGGGCAATGGAAAACAATCCAGTCAAGAGTTGTCTCAAAGAAAGAAACAGCACAAACGGAAGAGGAGAACTGGCACAGCTTGACACAAGCTTGATGTGTGACAAAAGAGTTTTGTTCATGTTTCAAAATTTTGATTTTTGTCTCACTTCATTTTTGTTTAAATGGACTGATTTTAGCCTATAGGGATATTTAGTTATACCTATTGTGGCTCTAGAAAAATTTTAACACACAGCACCAAAATTTTAATACACAACACAAAAATACATTTTAATACATTTTTCATACACAACACAAAATTTTAATACATTTTTTTAACTCGGAGCACAAAAAAATTTTGAGCATAACATACCCGACGTAGCAGTCGACGACCGCGGACGGCAGGAGCACCAGGGCGGACGGCAGGAGCACCAGGGCGGCCGGCAGGAGCAACAGAGCGAAAACAGTAACAAACAGCGAAAGCGCGCAAAATGAAAATGGTAAACCACAAACATTCGCGGGTGATTTATTTATAGAAAATAGTTCGGCCGAACTATTTTAAAAGAAAAAGTTCGGCCGAACTCACAGTTCAGCCGAACTTTTGTTGCCGGTTTTCCAATCTCCGACAAAAATTCTGTTTGCCCGTGCCATCAGTGTGCCGTCAATCTAAACGGAAACACGAGTTCGGCCGAACTTTATAAGAAAGTTCAGCTGAAATATTACAAAGTTCGGCCGAACTTTGTAAAATGTTCGGCCGAACTATTGTTGAAAAAAAATTTCACATCCTGATTCTCACAAAAGTGTAACCGAGCTTCACGTTTCCGCCCTTAAAATATTTACATGTAGTCATTATAGTTAAAATAGTTAATATTTGCATGTAGGTATTATAGTAATATTATAGTTAATACTTACATCTAGTCAATGTAAAATCATTGAAATAAAAACATTATTTTAGTTTGGAAGGCATCCATGATAGAAATATTTTGTAGATATTTTGAATATAAATATCGGTAAAATATTTCAACACAAACAGTTTATTAAAAAGAATGTTAAATACATTTTTTGACTAATATTTATACCAAATATTTGAAATGAAAATTTTGGAGGGAAAGTTTTTCGCGAAATTTTTTAGGGGGAAATTTTGGAGGGAAATTTTTTCGCGAATTTTTTTGGAGGGAAAATTTGGAGCGAAATTTTCAATCTTTAAGCGATATATTGTAAGTGGGAGAGGAATTTGTATCATTCAACCCATTCTTGTTGAAATCCATGGTTTCTTCTGATAGCGAAGTTTTTCTCTGTACAACATCAACATCTTCGTCACGCAACAACTCTATTCAGAGCGATGAATATAACGGGAGTTCGTTCACCATGAATAGAGAGTCAAAAAATCGACTTGGTCGTAATCCTAAAGATGATGAGAACAAATTTGATGAGGTGCAGCAAAATGAAATTTATGTAAATCGAGCACCAGTTATACCACTTACTCTTAATCCTAAGGATTATGAAAGCAACAGTGATGAAGGGCATGATAAAGAATTTCCAGAGTCAAAAGTTTCACTTCGTCCTAATCCCAAGGATTATGAGGACACCATTGATGAAGAGGGAGATGAAGAATATCCACTTCAGCTTAATCCTAAGGATTATGCGAGAACAACAAATGAAGAGGGGAATGAAGAATCTGAAGAGTCAAAATATCCACTCTGTCCTAATCCTGAGGAGTATGCCAGCACCACTGATGAAAAGGGGAATGTAAAATTTTGAGAGTCAAAATATCAAATTCTTCCTAATCGTAAGGATTATGCGAGCACCACTGATGAAGAGGGGAATGATAATTTTTCAGATTCAAAACATCCACTTCGTCCCAATCCTAAGGATTATGCCAGCACCACTGATGAAGAGGGAAATGAAAAAATTACAGCGTCAAAATATCCACTCCATCCTAATCCTAAGGATTATGCAAGCACCACTGATGAAGAGGAGGACGAAAAAATTCCAAAGTCAAAATTTCCACTTCGTCTTAATCCTAAGGATTATGTCAGAACCACAGATGAAGAGGGGAATGAAGAATTTCCAGAGTCAAAATACGCACTTCGTCCTAATCCTAAGGATTATGTCAGCACCACTGAGGAAGAGGGGAATGAAGAATTTGCAGCATCAAAATATCCACTTCATCCTAATCCTAAGGATTATGCCAACACAACTGATGAAGACGGGGATGAATTTCCAAAGCTAAAATTTTCACTTCATCCTAATCATAACGATTATAATTTAACCATTGATGAAGGGGGGGATGAAGAATTTCCAATAAATATATATTCAAGGCATTCACTTATTCCTAATCCTAAGGATTATGAGAGCTTCAGTGAGGAAGGGGAGGGGCAGGATGAAGATATTCTAGTGAATACAAATTCAAAGCTTCCACTTGTCCCTAATCCCAAGGATTATGAGAGCACCACTGAGGAAGGGGAGGATGAAGAGTTTCTTGCAAATGATAATTTTAGAGGCACAGATCTGAATATTGCATTTTCTCCAAGTGACCATTTCAAAGACACTCATGGTGATGAAGAATTGAATCCTCCCAGGGAAGAATTTGAAAGCATGGGTCAAGATGGTGAAGAATTTCTTTTGAGTGGGGGTTACAAAAGTGTCGATGATTCTTGTGAAATTTTTTCTTCAACTGATGATGGTAAAGAAAAATTTTCAGGCAATGATGTTGATGAATTTCTTAACTATGTTGAGGATGATGATAGTGGGGATAATATTCCTCCTAATGGTGATGAAACTACTTTTATAAAGGATGATGGAATGATGAAGCCGTTGCAAGAAAATATTGCAACTAGGAGTAGGAGTAGACCTTTTCATATCAATCCAAAGCATTCCAGTTATACAAGGGTGAGGACAAAATATCTCACAAAAAGAATTTTTGTCGTTCACTTGATTTCAAGTGAATGTTGTTGAAGGGATTGCTTGAAAAATATGGATTTCAACTTTGTTTTGGAGAAAAGTAAAACATATATGTCAATGAATAAAAGCATGCAAAATTCATATTTAGTGGGTTGCGTGCAATATACACTAGTAGGTTATGATTATCATATTGGGAATCTATTGCTTTGCAGAAAGGTGTTCAAAATGTTGCATTCAATTGGTAATTTTTGTTTGTCAAGAATCCAGGATAGATTGGAAACGGATCCCACATATTATTCAGAAGCACGTTATAAACGGGAGGTGGGGCCATTTGTAAATACTGCTAAGACATGGATGAAAGACTTATTTTCAAATCATGGAGAGTGTATGCCGAATAAAGACACAATACATATTCCAGATAATTTCTCGAGACGAGAAATATTCATGTTATACAAAGATTATGCAGAAGCTGTTGAAGGAATTGGTAATTTTATTGCATATTCTTATTTTACAAGGATATGGAAAACTGAATTCAACAATGTTCATATTCCTAAGAAGACAAGGATGGGGATTTGCAGCACATGTGCTTCTCTTAAAGAAAAAATAGATAAATGTCAAGGGGCAGAAAGAGGTATGTGTTCAAAACATTGTTTTTTAAAATTTGATACTTATCAACTATGAAAATATATTTATTCATATGTTTCTTTTATTTTATGTAAAGATTCCATTGTCAAAGAACTTCAAGACCATCGCAATCAGCAAACAAGTGAAAGGAAAAAGTTGTATAAACATTGAAAGAAGTGTTATGATCATCCAAATAAATATCTGGGATTGATAATTGATGGTATGGACCAAAAGAAAACACTTCTTCCACATTTTGTCCGCACACCAAAAAAATTACAGGAGGAAAATTTCATTCAGTTTCACTTGGTTGGTTGTATGGTATTTAATGAGAAGATGTTTCCAAGATTTTTCTTCACAACTCCAAATATTCACAATGATGCAAATTTGACCATAACTATAATCCATGATGTGGTTACTCATTGGTCTGGGATTCTTCCTGAAGTTTTGTATTTACAATTAGACAACACAAGTCGTGAGACCAAAAATCAAGTTCCTTTTGGGTATCTAAACATGCTCGTTGAATTGGGGATTTTTAAAAAGATAAATGTTGGTTTCCTTCTTGTTGGGCATACTCATGATCATATTGATCAAATGTTCAGTCATTTTTCAGTAACATTGAGGAGGAAAGGTGTTGGGAGCCTGCCATCATTAATTGAATGTATTAAGAAATCGTATATTCCAGAGCCTATTTTTCATGTGTTGGAAGAAACTATTGACATGCAAAGGTTTATTTTTGGATCGCATGGTGAGGAGAAATGCATTGAACAACTTAACGACATTAGCTTCCAGCATCAACTTCGTATTAAAAAAATTGATGGGATAACACTTATATGGGCCAAGAAGTATTCAATTGTTGAAGAATGGGGACCATCATCAGGTTTAGCATTTTTGAAGTTCATTCCAGAGCGTCCAATATTTTCATCAAAGATATTGTTATTACAGTCAGTTGCTGAACTCCATAATGCACGAAGGTAGAAGAGAGACATAAATTATTCTGAATGTCTAGAGGAAATTAAAAGATGTATTAGAGATACATATGAGTACTTCAATGTTGCTAATTCAGTTTGGTGTGAGTCTTTTTTCAGTAATCAAAGTGATATGATTTCAAGATCAATAAATGAGGATACGCTTTTGAAGACTCCTTTTTTTTGCCACAAAATATGTCAAATGAACATGAAAATCAGGAAACACACAATGTTGAACAACAATAGCCTCAAGCTATTATTAATTCCCCACAGGTAGAGGAAAGAGAAATATATATTAGTTCTAGAAGATCACTTGCACAATGTGAAGCCATGGAAGACCTTTACAGGGGTTCTGTGTAGGATCTTAAGGAGGGTTGCATGATAGTAGTGTTAGCAGATGAAGATCCACTTGGCTATCCATTCTAGATTGCCAAGGTTATAAAGTTCATTAATGAAAATGAAGAGATTACAGCTGTTGATGTACATTAGTATGCCACAAGTACCCACCCTTTCAATGGTGTGTACAAGCTAGAGATGGTAGTGGAAAAAAGAATTGGCAGAAAGAGAAAAAGAAAGGGCACAAATATAAATCATCGCTGCATAGATGTCTTAAAATTGGAGGATGTTGACATACTTGTGTATGACTTCAATTTGACAAAGAGAGGAACTCTTCGGTTGCAGACCATAAATATTTTGAAGAAATTGCTACCAGAACAATTACTGTTGAGATGGGACTCTGTAGAATGTAGACGTAGATCTACAAGACTTTTGAACTCTGAAATGGTGGGCATGCATGTTGACTCAGATGGAGCACTAGTTGATGAAAGAGAAGAATATGGATCATCTTCATCTGCATCGAGCCATTCATCTGAAGATGTAGGTTATGATGGTGTGCCAAAACCTATGGTTGATTTTGAATAACTATCTAAGACACTTTGATGTAATTGATGTTTGCATGATAGCTTGAAATAAAAAATTTGACTTCCATCTCATTTTTCATGAAGTTATGAGACATTTCTATGTTTGTTGGATTATATGTTTTAATTATGAAGAATTCATCTCTTTAGAATATCGACAATGCAACAATGAATTACAAAAATAATTTATGTTATATTCAATGTGCCAATGTTGATATTTTAATTATAAGTAAAATAGAAAATAGAAACTAATGTTGAATTTTTAGATTATGCAGTGATATTACCATGATATTATGTATTGTTACCATTTGGTATAAGATACTTTTAAAATTTTTAATAATTATATGCGTCATTTAAAGGGAACACTTTGTTTTGATGCTTGATTTTTAGGTTTTGGTTGAAATTAGATTTAAATTTGTCTTATGCTAAGATTTGAAAAAAGATAAGTTTCTATCCTTTAAAATTAAAATTACTCTTACTCGTTTCTGTTCAATGATAATTTTGTCATTTACTTGTTCATTTTTTTAAATTTTTTAAGTCTTATAATTTCTCCATAATTTCATTGTTCAAGTATGTTGAAAACTTAAGATTGAAAAACTTTAGATTTACAACTTGTCATTAAGGTTTTTATGCGCTACCAAATTTTATCTTTAATGTTATGGTTGACAATAATTACAATTTTGGGGTTGTTTAGAGTCGAGATATTTTATGTTTAACAACATGGATGAAAATTGATCAAAATGATAAGCCCCTCAAACATGTATTTGTTTATCTTTAACATTATCTATCAAAAATGTTAGAAATTTACGATTTTAAAAAATGTCCTAATATGTTGTCTTTAATTCCATTGTTACAAGTATCAAAATTATGACCCAATTTTTTTTTTTTGTTATTCCAGCATCAACTGGTTTTGTTTTGAGGGTGTTTTTTCAATCCTTTTTTCAACAAACAATTTTGTTTTTAGCATAATTTTATAAAATTTTGAAATTTGACCTTCAAAAAAAACCAAGTGCGTTCTGGAAGACAAACTTTTTGTTTTTGGGGTGTTTTTTCATGTTTTTTGAGACTTTTTGGGCTAGAGTTCCCGTTTTGAGGTCAGGTTACCTATTTCATCAGTAACATTGTTCCCATATGATCGTGGGTCCAAAACGAGGCTTAACTCCACACGCTTAAACGTAGAAACTTAAGATTTTGTCCCTCATTTCATAGTTTCATCTCGAGGGTTTTGTTGGAGAGGTAAACTGGTTAAGGGTTTTGACCCTGCAGCTGCCTATGAGCCTGCACAACTTCTGTGTTTATGAATGGGATTATGACCCTGCTATGGCCACCTACAAACCGATTCAGTCACCAAAATGTATGCGTCGACTTTTTGGTAATTGCTAGGGTTTTTGTTTCCGTCAATTCTTCCTTTATGTTTCTCGCCGACTGTCTGCAAGAATTTCTTTCGTGGTTTTGATATTATCCACTATGCAACCAAGAGGTGTTGGCTTCGTCTCCGATTAGCTCGACCTATGCAACACAACGTAAGTTTTTGTTCTAATTTCTATTCATATCTTTGATCGTTTCCTTGTTAGTTTTCTTGTGCCTTGGACGACAGGTGTTGTCTGTGATGGTTTTGCGGAAGTGGTCATTCCTTTTGAGGTCACACTGCCTCTCTTCAGGTAAGCCGTTATCACTAGGCTCGTTTTCAATTTATCTTCGATTTTTCTTTTCCATTTGTTCACTTTCTACCTTCTAAATCTTCTATGTGTTTTCTTGTGTTTACTGGTGCTGGCTTGAGGCTGTCTTCTGCTGTCGTTGCAGTCCCAAATCTCCCTGGTGAAACTGGGTAGGACCCTTCCGATGTACGCCTGTGTTTTTTTTTTTTTTAGTTGGCTAGGAATTCCATAAACCCTCAAAGGGCTTTTGTAATTTGTAGTTTTTATAGAATGAAATTTCTAGTGTCTTTTTCACTTCCTTCTCTGTAATCTCTTGATTAGTATCATTGTCGTGTTGTTGATACACTTACAGGTTCAATCTTTGGTACTAATTCTTTAATTTATAGAAGCTATTACAGTGTTACTTGTTCAATTTGTAAATTTAATTTATAGACTCTTGAAATAAAGCTTATTCGATTATGAATTTTGTTGGCAGACTTTTAAATGAAAAAAATAAATGAACACAATTAAAATGTGTTATCAATGTATTTTAGATATACCTGCACTTCTTTGTTTCCAGCGAATGGCTTTGTCCTACTTGTATATTTCTAGATCTTGCAATTTCTGTTATTTGATACGGAAATACCTTAAGCACATTTCGATACTCAGTCAAATTTAAAATGTAGAGAAATAATTGTTCCTTAAATGAGAAGTTCAATAAATTTTTCTTTATTTGTTCACACACACAGATTCACTTTCATAATACTCTCCTTCTATATATGGATGGAAGACCCTCTTTTGGTGGGGTTTGGGTAGCTTTATACCTTTCTCGAATCCCTCCTGTAACTGAGAAACTGCCATTCAATTTCCAACTTTTTATTAAAATTATTTCTTGCTCCTTAACTAATTTACCCTAACTATTTTTTTTTTAAATGTGAAAGCTACAATAGTTGTGTTAACTTGCTTTTGACCTTTTAAAACAAAACAAAAACATAAAATAAAAATAAATAAAACTTCAATTTCTACCCAACAGAAAGTAGCCAACTTCTGGATGTGGCCCTTCAGTTGGATGCTCCTACAAGGAATTGATAAACCCAAGAGATTAACATCAAAACCCAAGGGATTAATATTATTAACCATGGTTGACCATGATTGACCATTTTTTAGCATGATTCACCATGGTTGAGCTTCGATAACCATGATTGACCATGGTTGATTTTCAAATTGAGACAATATTTGTCACAATATGACATTAAACCATGGTCGATTGTGGTTGACCATGATTGTCCATGATTCACTATAATATTAACAATAATATTAACATAATATTATAAACCTAATATTGTTATAAACCCTGGGATTAATATTATTAACCCTAGTCATCCACTATAAGTCTCCATACTTGACCATGGCCATCCACTATGGCTCACTATAGGTCACTTATATATACCATGATTCTAGAGCTAAGTATGCTTCGCCATGGTAGTCAAGGTGACTAACGTTGACTATGATCCCCATGTTGACTATAGTTGACCATCTCAACAATATTCAACCATAGTTAACATGTGTTAATCTTCAAATATTTTAAACCCTAACATAGTCAACCATGTCTATCCCTTGAGTTTTAATATTAATAACCCATTAGATTTATTAATTCTGATTTTTTATAATATCAATAATCCATTTATAATATTAATCCCAAAGATTTAGTAATATTAATCCCTATAATATTAATAATCATTTTGACTTTATTAATCTCGTCAGTTCATAGATTTAAATAATTAAATTATGATTTAAAAAAAAAAAACTATAAATTTATACAAACAATTAAATATTTTTCATATTATATAGTAAATTATTGGTCTCAGTGGACGTTAACCATCATCATCATCATCATTATAAATTATAAAATCTATATATTTTTCATTTTATATAGTTAATTATGAATTATAAAAGCTACATAATTTTCTTTTTATATATTTAATTAAAATTAATATTTTTCATTTTATATAATTATATTTCAATATTTTTAAATAAATAATTAAATTATATTTCATTTTATGTAATAATAATTAAATGATTTTAAATAATTAAATATTAAAAATAAATCAAATAATATAATAATATTTAGAATAATTATTTATGTTTTTTAATAGAAAATAATAATAAAAATTAAAAATAACTAAACAATAATAACAATAATAATAAATAATTATATTTAATAATAATGGAAAAAATATTTTAATTTTAATTATTATTATATTATTTTAATTATTTTTAATTATTTAATTAAAAATATATTTAATTTTATAGTTAACTATGAATTATAAACTATAATTAATTATTAAATATAATTAATGATGTTATATTTATTTCATTATATATATGTGTGTGTGTATGTTTAAGTATAAATTATAAAATCTACATATTTTTTATTTTATATATTTAATTAAAAATGTATTTATTGATTAAAAATTTTGTATACTTAACTATTTACGTAAACTCAAACTTCTTTACTGATAATGTTCCCAAAATAATAAATATTAAAATACAAAATGAATACAATAATATATCCTCCAGGAAAAGCCATCATATTTGTTGTGATGTTCCTTGAAGGTAGTTATTGGCTGTGAAACTGCGTCAAGAAACCAAAATGACCAAACTTTAGTTTCAAGCTGGCCTTCGAACTAGAGGGGGTTCCCTCAAGTGTTACAAGGATTTTTTAATGTTGTTCATTGTCACTGGACAACAACTTATGAAGCACAACAACCACATCTATGATTTTTTATATAAGTGGTTGCTAATGAGTATCCAAGCTCCGCTCAGAAATAAAGTCTTCTCTTGATGAGCTTTTATCAAACTGTCACTGCCCATCTTCAACATAATAACATAACTTGAAAGAGTTCGGTAGAGGAATAGAAGAGAAATTAGACAATCAAGTATCCATCCTGAATAATTAATCAATCATATATAGTATATGTGTGTAGAGAAACTTTTATGGGCAAACATATATACATTCAAGATATTATAGAAGGAAATAATTAAATGACACAGAGGTACTAATTTAAACAAATTGTTCAATTAGCTAGTCTCCATAATGAAGATAAATTTGCAGTGGGTTGTCAAGGAAGTTAATATTTAACTTAGCCTTGCCCAGTGCTTCTATATTACCCTAAACATATGGAGAAAAAAATTATGAAATCACACAGAAATACATACATGATAAACAAATTTTGTCATGAAACTAAAACCAAAAACCTTCAATTAAAAATTCTGCAATAGAATTCTTTACAAAAATGGCAGGGTTTTGGCATCAAAATCCAACCCTTTTACATTCAAAATCAAACAATATATAGAATATTACACCCATCTGACTATGTCTAGCTTCTTGAAATAAAAATCTAAAAAATTCACTAAAAACAAAAAATAATCTCTAAATAATTGTAGGAAATTTGGAGCTGATTGAAAGTCTTGTGCCTCCAAATCTTGGAATTAGCTCATTGATTGTTGATTGATTGTCTTTATTCTTGAAACTGGTTGCTCATTTTTTGTCACAAATTTTCCTTAATCTTCTATCTATTGATATTTTTCCTTAGAATCTGGAGGTTGTTGAAGTTTCTCCCTAAAACTCAGTTAATATGCCCATAATTTAGACGACTGATCATTTTTATAGTATTGATTTATCTCATTTCCTTCAATAAAATCCTTTGATAATTCAATTAATTATCTTTCATGTGCTTAATCATTGTTGTAAATTTTGAAAATGATTTTGAAATCATTGATTTTTTTGTCACTCTTTAGTTTTCTAAAATATTAATTTTAAGTTTTTGGGAATAAAATATTTTGATAAAAATATTTCCCAAAAATATATAAAATCATATTTCCATATTTCCATTAAAAAAAAAATTTTTGCGTGTGGTTTTGAAAAAGCATGTCTTCAATAGAAAACTATTTCTTGTTTTTACCTGTAGAGTTGTTCTTTTCTTCATGAATTTCATAAATCAAATCCCCAAATATTTCCTTAAATAATTTTTGTTGTAAAACCATTCATGGTTTTTAAAATCATGTCTTGTGATAATTCTCCATTGTAGCATTTATTTCTCTATGAATTTCATAATATAAATTTTAAAAAATTAACCCAAACCATCCACTATTTTCATATTTAGTTTTTCTCACTTTTGGTATAATTATGAATAAATGAAACTTCATAAATAATTCTCATTTTTCTCTGAAAACCATTTACTAGTTTTCTTCCCATGGTTTTAAAAACCATGTCTCTAACCATGTTTTGTAAATGATGAAAATATATTTTCTATCATCCCTTTTCACTCATGTAAAAACTTTGGATAAGAGATTATCCAAATTTTTTTGTTCACGTGCATTTTCCTCTTTATAATTCCTTTCCTCCTTATAGCATAAAACATTTATTTGTCTACTGTGTAAAATTTTATTTTCACCTCTGTAAAATTATTCCATAGGGAGGAAATATTTATTTATAACATTGAAAACTTCATGATTTGTATTGAAATGTACTTCTGGAACACATGTATCCTCATTTCACCTAAAGGAAAATATATTTCAATTATTGAACTAGCTTCCTCTTACCTCCATCTTTCATCCGTAAGCTCATTCCAGAAAAATAGAGCTATAAAAATATTCCCTCCATTATCGCCTTCAATGTAGACTTAATAATATTCTAAATTCCCCACCTCATATTTAAATCAATAAGGTAAATGGCATGGAAACGATATTGCAAATGGGGGGGGGGGGGGGGGTCACAATACATGAGATGGGAACACGTGTTAAAGATGGTAAAAATGAAAATACTTTGTGAAGGGGGTAGGTTAAAATTAAAATAGGTGGGGGCCCCCACAAACCAATGACTTTCATTTCACACATCTGGAAGCATTCTAAATTATGGATTTTGTACTATAACTTTGTTGTTTCTTATTCATTTCACTTATTGATTTGACTTTCGACCCCTCATAATACATGTTAACAAATGTGGTTCCCATACTTAGAGATTGGGGCTGACTTCGATTGAGACTTGGTGTATATTCATTGGTGTACATTCGACCTTTATTGAACTTGGAGGTTGAGTCTCAAGCCCAATACTTTTTAATGCATAAAATTAATATTTTAAATAAATGATTTTATAAAAAAATAAGGTTATATTTTTACAAAATTAAATTTATTAAAATATTAAAATTATATTTAAAAATAACCCATAAACTTATAAAAACCATTTCATCACAGAGATTTTCATATGATCAAGAATCTCATGAGGAAATTAATTAGCAAATTTTGAATTTTTTTTAGTCTTTCTTTGGCAAGAAAAGGCTACAACAATATTGATTAAAAAAATTTGACATTCGGTGGTCTCAAGAGGAAATTGCAACCAACATGAATTTTAACATCACCATTAAAAGAAATAAATAGTTGAATATGGGTCGTTATTAACCATGTTCATGGCTCGACATATAAATGAGGACCAACAAGTTCATTGTGAACACTACGTATTCTATTGTGTAAATGTTAGTATATAATTATGCGACTTCTTCCTTTACAACTTCCATTATCTAGGTCAATTTAATCTCCTTTTTTATGTGTGTAATATAAATAAATTTTGGTAACAAATACACATCATAATTATAATTATAAGTAACAAAAATGGCCTACATCAACATCACAACCCGACCCAACGAATATTCTTCAAACGGGGGTAGTAATTTGCAGGTGGGCTATTATTTTATGAGGATATCTAGGGAGTTTAAGAGAATGGAACACTCATAGTCCACTAAATCATTATTTACTGTTCTGTATGATTAATATTGTGAGGAAAATGTAATAAAATATAGATTTCATACAAAATTAGGCAAATAAAATCACCGATGTAGGTGTGTTATCATATGAGAAGTCTTTTAAATATTTCAAAATATTTAAATATAATTATATAAATTGAGAAAACCTCCACTTTTCCATGCTCAAATGGAGACATGGTTCCTGCATCTATATTTTGAGATAAGTTTCCACAAACATGGTAAGAATCCATGAACCTTTGCACATGAATCCCACATCTCCTTTAAGTATTCTTTAAAGGCATCGATATAGAAATATAGTTACCTATTTTGATAGAAGTCACCTGAAGGCCACAGGCTTTCAAAACGAAACCATTGCTACTCGAAGTGACTCCCTTTCCTAGGCCACTTACCACACCACTAGATACCATAACGTAATTCACCTTTACAATGTATATTTTTTTCCCAAATACCTCAAAGTTACCAACTATTTGTTAATAAAAACTAGAAATATAGGTTATTTAGTCCATATATACCACTATTAAACCTCTATTCAATCTCAATATAAAACAAAAAGAGAATGGAAATTAATAGAGTGGGAATGGAATAGAATAAATAGATGAGAATGAAATGGGTGGTTAAGAAACTACTAATGAACCCTAGTAATCCCAATGATGGCGCTAACCTTTCATTACCCCCTGCACTCTTAGAAATTTCCTACAAACCTACAATCTAAAACCCATTTTTGCTCTATAAACCTAGAATCCAAAACCCTTGAGCACAACACTAACACATGATATTAATTAGTAATATAAAAGTAGTTAAAAATCGACAATGGTTGCATCCAACATTTTAAAGAAAGAGAGTTGATGATAGACAACAAATACACTACATTTATATTTTGAGTGTGTTCACTACATTTTTCTTGGGAGGGATATCATTCCTTTTGGGTTCCTTTATTTAGATATTGTATTCCCTTTTGGTCGGTAGGGAGGAGCGGTGAAAGGCAACATCATGAACATCTCCATGTCATTTTCAGGCCTAGCCCCCATAATTATAGACTGAAGCATGATCTACAAATATGCCTCACCATTTGCACTTGGTAATGGCGTCCAACCCTCTCGAGCCAATTACTATATCATCCATAATCTATTATCTCTTATTATCTTTGAACAATCACATAACATAGAAGAAATCTCATAGCTCGGGAAAGAAGATTATGTGAGATTGAAAAATCAAATGAATAATGATGAAGAAGATGAAATGTCTTCACATGTGGTGAAGAGGTTCGCATGGGAAAGAGAAATGTTAACAAATAATATAATTTAAAAATTTTATTTGTTATGAAAATCGGCTTCATAGGTGGTGAAAATCTCTTCAACTTCACATGAGCATGTTTCATTGATTGATTATAAAACAAACTTTTATTACTTTTTGTTCGACAGTTCAAGCTCCCCTTCGGCCTCAGTCATTGATCATAGGCTAAGATGAAGGATATGATTGGCATATTTATTCAATAATTTATCCCCATCGTCCATTAAAATTTAAAAATAAAATTCAACAAAACTTCCTGAGGTTGAAATAGGAAGCCTTTGGATAAATATGCTAATTTTTAAATTATACTAGAAAAAGATTAATTAAAATTCTAATAAAGATGAACAATATTATCACAATGAATCAAAATTACTAAGACAATCTCTACTTAACATAAACAAACTATATTTAAACCAAATGAATATTAACAAGGGGGTTGTGGGGAATCAAGTCCCTACCTTGAATGGGTTATTCAAGTGGGAAACTCAACTGAACAGGGGCACCAGATACGATATTTGAAAAAAAAAAATTTGAATAACTCGGGGTCATACCTTATGACCATACTCCCAAAAAGAGACTAGAACAAATGGACATGGGTTTCAGGGAAAGGTTACCACAAGTCTGGCTTCAAAGATTTATATTTTTTATCTTACTGGTATTGGTCTTGCTTCAACGAAATCTACTGGTACTACTACAGGTTCACAATAGAGTGCATGTAGAAATACAAGAAATAGAGGAAGTGTAGTGGGAAGTTTTCATTATAGTTAAAGTGGAGAAGCATGCATGATTAGCCAGCCAAGCCAGGGACTTGGGATTTATGGCTTCTCTGTTTGTAGTGGTCTGACCAATGCCAACAAGGGGACCAGCTCCAATTCTATGCATGGATGGGTATCCTTATACTATTGGTATTTCCAAACCAAGACTCAAATATAGAGTACAAGTCCAACTTCCATTTAATATTGTAAAGATACAAAACCAAAGATTACCCTACTAGTTGAAATAATAACTACACAAAACTGACTCGACATTCATGTATCAAGAATGGATGCCATAGTCATTCATAGAACCTACAACAATTAAGCATAACACTCTAAAACTATGCACTATTCTAATGCAATAATCCTACCAAATTTTTAAAAAAAATTAATGAATAATTTCATACCTAATATTGGATGTATCTAAGTGAGTGTATTCTTATCCTAATTGGGAAACTATCTATGAATTTATTGGAGCTCAAAGAGTTGCAAAGAGACAACCTAAAAACATCAGAGAACTTATGTTTACTTAGCCATGTGTCTAATTCAAAAAGACATATGCTACATAGTTACAACACATATGACAAAGCCAATGATTCACCATATTTATTTGTATAGCTTGAAATGGTGTTGAGGATGAAACCTAGAGCAACTTACATTAAATTTCCATTAGAAATATTAAATAAGCAATTCCATTGCTAAGAAAAGAGGAAAAGAACAAAAAGAAAATTCATTATAATATTCTGTAATTTTATTAAGCATTCACTTCAAAGAATTTGGTACAAATAAATGGAAGGGGAATAATATATAAGTTTCTATTCAAAACATGTTGTTGGTGCATCACTTTCTTTTAAGAATATCTTCTTCCAATAGGAATACAATTATCAGACGTAGAAGGATCTATGTTTTCAATGCAAGGTGTTTTTTAACATACTGTGTTTTTTGTTGTATGTACATAAATTGAGGGAGACACAAAAAATCCCACCAAAGAAATTTTTCAGTTCAAGAAGCACACCCACCCCTTGCATTCTTAATATCTAATATGGTTAACAGTGATGCAAACATTTCCCGAGATTCTCAATCCATCTATGGTTTGTATTATGCCACATTCATTTTATTTTTCCTTAAATTTAGCTAGAGGGAATGTAATTCCAAACCATGAAGTATTTGAGAAGTAGGACTAATAGCCATGATAAATTGTTGTACAAGCACAAATTTGTCATATTATATAGGAATCCAATTATATTTTTTATTGCAAAATTGATGAAGTGGTCCTCACTGTTGAATGGGTATGACCATCCTTTTAAGTGGTATCAAACATTTTGTAGTTTTCTAATTCGGCACACATTGAAAGCCAAAAACTTGTGGTTACAAAAACGTTGAGAACAAGCAACCTATAACATGGAAGAAACATGTTTATAAAAATGATGGTGACATAACACTAGAATAAATTTACGAGTTTTAAAAGGAAAATTCCCACCATAATCATGGGCCATGATGTAAGAATATCCTTTGAAACTATGATAAGGACAAAACATGGGTAAGAGATGAGATGGAAAAGATAGAGAAATGTGCAAACATCCTGAAGCTTTGAAAATTATCCAGTGAGGGCATCGCTGCTAGCATCATTGAAAAAGTTTTGTTGCAAGAATATGGTAGTAGTAAAAAGGATTATAAGTTCATTATTTTTTAAAGTGAAAAGGCTACACTTGTTGTATGTACATAAATTGAGGGAGACACAAAAATCCCACCAAAGAAATGTGTCAATTCAAGAAGCACACACTAGCCCCTTGCATTCTTAATATCTAATATGGTTACCGTAATGCAAACATTTCCTGCAGATTCAAAAATCCATCTATAAGCTGTATTATGCCTATCGTTTTTCCTCTAAATTTATTCTAGACAAAAGGTAATTCAACCTCTCAAGTAGTTGAGAAGGAGGACTAATAACCATGATAAATCATTGTACAAGAACAACTTTGTTAGATCATATATAGTTTCAATTATATTGTTTACTCATAAAATTGATGAAGTGGTCCTCACTGTTGAATGGGTATGACCATCCTTTTAAGTGGTATCAAACATTTTGTAGTTTGTTGATTCTGCACACATTGAAAGGAAAAACCTTGGGGTTACAAAAAAGTTTGAGAACATGCAACCTATAAAATGGAAAAAAAATGTTTACAACAATGATGGTGAAGTAAAACTAGAACAAATTTATGAGGTTTAAAAGGAAAATTCCGACCATAATCATGGGCCACGATGTAAGAGGATCCTTCAAAACTATGATAAGGAAAAAACATGGGTGAGAGATGAGATGGAAATGATAGAGAAATATGCAACAATCCTGAAGCTTTAAAAAGTATCTAGTGAGGGCAACGTTGCTAGCATCATTGAAAAATATTTGTTGCAAGAATATGGTAGTAGTAAAAAGGATTATAAGTTCATTCTTGTTGAAAGTGAAAAGGCTATACTTGTTGACAAGGGTTTATTTTCCCAAGTGAATGGAGAATAATACAGTTACATTCACTTGCCAGAGAAAGTGTATCAGGCGGATTTTAGCCATTCAGTGTATTCCAATACATGGCTTGTAGCAATTGGAACTATTTCGACTGTGAATGATTTTTCTTGCACTAGCTCAAAGGGAGCCATTGGTGGTATAGAGAGGATCAAAGGGAAAATGAAGCATATCTGAGACATGTTTCACATTGTCTGTCCATCCTTTCTCAAACGCCATTTCTTGTAATCTTCCCACACCCTGGTTGACTCCTAAGTGTGAAGAAAGATGGACTACTCATAGCCTAAATGTTCATAACCTTTCCTTTTGTATGGATATTTGTACACAAAATTTTGGTGATACTGAGGATATTAGTAATTTTGAGGTTTATAAGGGTGATGGTTATAAAACAATTTGTGGCTCCTAAGGACAACCAATACAAATCAGTGTTTGTTAGAACATGACACAACATTAATAACCTAAACTGTCACTAGCAACATAAACATCTTGAAAACAATCTTGCAGTTATCCCTTTCTAAAAAATAGACAGCAAATAGATTTGATTCAGCGTGAAATCATTTTTTCTAGCCAAGGTCAAACATCAAAATTCTAACATAGAATTTGTAACGACTTGTAAGAAGAACCATAAAAATAATTATCTTCTACATATGATTCATTTTTGTTTGTGTTATAATGATTCCAGAATTATGTCAAGTGTAGGCTCCACAACTAATTCTCATATGGCGTTGTGGGAGCATTCACTACCTAATTGTTTCCAGAGATCTGCAATAATATACTATATATCACATATATACATTATACTCGCCTTTACTATATAATCTACTTTATCATATCTTAGTTGGCTAGGAAGGAAATTTATTACATGGCTACTTATGGCCATATATAAGTTATGTGATGATTAAAGGTAAGCTCAATTAAGTGTTATTGAATTTACCTCACAGAATTAGACAAAAGAAGTACATATATAATGTACCAACTACAAAAATGTTAAACCTATTAGGAGATAAGGCAAGATATGAGCTATCTTTGACAACCATAACTAATAGGAAATACAGATAAGATCTCGACCAAAGGGAAAGGCATGATTTACCTTGCTTTCTTTGTGAAGTGTTCCCGAAATGATTGAACTAAGTGGGTTAAAATAACAGTTGATCCCTCTATTGGGGTATTTATGAACCCCCTGATGACTAGGGAATAATGGATCGAACAATTTTTTTTCTATTCTATCCTTGCAAAGAACCCCATATCTAGAACTAAATGTATGAAATAAGAAAATAAAAAGAAAATAAAAAGGTTTTGGAACTATTGTAAAGTTCGAAGTTGGGAAAAAACCACTATGAACTAAAAGCTAAATTAGTGGAAACATGTATGCCAAATTACTAAAATTCTCTATGAAAGGAAAGGATATTCTGTTTTTAATTTTGGAAATTAAAACGAGGGGACACAACTTGGAAATGAAACTAAAATATTTCCAGGTCATATCAAAGGTGTTCAATATTTTAAAAACATGTGATAATTTATTGTCTAGAAAGAGTTAAAATCAAAAGACACTAGGTAAAAGATATCATGCACAAACCTGCCATCGATTATAGAAAAAAGTGAAAAAGAAACTTCTCAAAATATCATATAGAGATGCTCCAAAGAAATCATAACACATATTCTTATTAGGAAACAAATAATATGAGTTGTATTGGGCCATAGGATGCCACCCACATAGGGATTTATTATCTTTGATAGGAGCTTCTTGCAAGTCATATAAATACACAAAAATGAAGAACAAAAAACGTCATGCATGCATATACTTTATTCTCTCTCACAACTCCTCTATCGACTTATACCTTTTTTCTAAAAAAACCCATCGAATCCTGCATAGTGGTTAAATTTCTTCTACTTTTAATTGTACCAGTGTGTATGTGCTCACTAGTTTCATTTCATTCTATGACCAGATGTGGAAAGCGGTCCATAAGCTCCCATTGACCCTTACTTCCCTACAACTATGCATCTTCTTGATGAACCTATAATTTCATAGTTCAGACAGATTTTCATCCTCAGTGAACATCGTAGATCCACACTTTCCTCGAGATGGACTATTGAAGTTCCACAGGTTACTATGATTCCCATCAAAGCATATGATTACTATTGGATAATACAGAGAAAAGGTTTATACTAAGTGATATGTAGAAAAATTCCTTACTGATTTCTAGCATTCGTTCTAAGATTACTACTAAGTAACATGTTGAAAAAATATAAGTAGCACATTGAAATAAGAACAAATAATGATTAGGTAACCAGTATGAGCTAAGAGCTAACATAAGTAAGTAGCAAGTAACAAGTATTGTTGAATACAAAGGTAAATCCTGTATCAAATAGCTTAGGTGCTAGAATTAGTGAAACATCAATGGAATTCTTCACATTAGAAGTGAAATTAGAGCTTAGATATTCATTAGACTAAAATTGGGATGAAATAGGGGAAAGGGGAGAAATATAGTATACTAGACAAGTTCCAAACAAAATGCTTGGTTGGTTTTGTTTTTTACACCATTTGTTTTGGCTCATATAAGTTGGCAGGATAGTTTTTTGAAAGTGAGATAACCACTAGCATACATTAGAACATAAAAATTATGCATGACATCTACTTGATGCTTAAAAAACCAACAAAATGGGCCACAATTATTATTGGTCTTGAGTATCCCAATGTACAGAGAATTTATACTTATTCTCTATAAAACATGTGTATTCTGTGCATAACATGTGTTTTGGATGAAGTGCTATAGTCTAAACATAGTGAATGGGCCTGGGACTTCGCTTCCTACACCAGGTCAGATAAAGTACTCGAGTACACAACCAATTTCATCGATAAGAGTCATGGGTCATGAGATCTAAGCTTAGAGAGACCAGTGAGGCCCTAAAGATGGTTAATTAAATTGGACAATAAAAAATTTCCCTTTTAGTGACCTACAATAATGAAGGCAATAGACAGTGGGTCATAGTACTATATTTATTTGGTCACTGTAGATTTATCATAGCATTTTCTTCATTTACATCATTATATGCCTTCTTAGGCCAGAGCAAGTGACCGACAATATCAAAGAGAGAAGGAAAGTATTTTAAATACTTTTGGTGAACTATGGACTAACTCCTTCTATTGTCCAACCTACCCCAAAAATAAATCTAGAATAAAATCTTAAGAAGCTAGCTAAAAATTGAGCTAACCAGCTCCCTAGCTCTTTAACTAGCTAGTGAGGTGTTACTAGCTAGGTATGGAACTAGACTAGTAAGTATAAAGTGATTAGACATCAGAATAAAATAGAGGAAGTTATATTGAATTAATGCTTTCTACTAACTCTCTAAAGTAAATAAAGAAATTAAATAGTAATTATACACTTAACAAAATCGTTAGAATTATTTAAGGGTGGGAAATAATATAATTTCCATCCATAAACATTGGTATGGAGCTCAACTCAACTAAATGCACAATTTTTTTTTTTAAATGCAATTTCTTGGGCATAAAAATGAAGTTATATGTTTAGATTGTAATTAGCACATTATTCTTACCAATAGAATGCCTCCTGAATTTGGGTATTGCGGATTCACAAACAAAGGGCAGTGTTAAAAACTTCATTCATAGCAAAAAATAGTGCAATGGAAAGAACTTCATTCAAAACAACGATATGTAGTTTCATTACTGTACTATACAATAAGAGAAAAATACATGTATGATATTTAGCTAAATGAAATGTGTTCACAAGAATATTAGCAAGAAACACGTGTTTTATATATATTATTAAAAATAAATATCTGATGTGATATGTGTTTATGTGTTTACCTATGTCGAATCATATTACCAATGTCACATATGTTCATATGTGCCCTATTCTACAATTTTATGTATTTCAATTAGCTAAACAAATGCCATATGTTTGTGTTTCAATGAGTTGAACAAATGCCATATCTCCAGGACCGTGTAGTTCATGAGGTAGTCTAGAGTCATTGGGATATGTATTTCTGCAAGTTATTTCATTTGTTCTACACTATCGTCCCTTATTGCACTGCCCTTTTTTGTGCTAGCCTCCTAGCTCTTTCTGAAAGATGAATCTGTCCACTATTCTGTGAATAACTAATAACCACACACAAATTCAGAGAGAACATCTTTATGATTCACATTTTTCATCTATTTTCTCACATCTTCTTCCTCTAAATAAATTGTTGAATCAATTGTATCAAGTGCCATTGTTGGGTCAATTACCTAAATGGTTGGCAGAGGATATTGATTAAGGAACTTTCTCGCTCCACCTGATGAACGAGGTGAGGGGAGGGTGAAAGCTTCATTATGGACCATCAGAGACATTGGTTGGATGGGAGGCTTCAAATATTTATAGGATATGATTCCTAGACATAGTCAACCTAAAAGAATAAATGAGTTACAGTCACGAAAGTGATATTTTAGAACATATGTAACACTTACTTTTCTATGGGTTCTGGACTATTCTATGGGGTACCCTTGAGACCAACTTGTGGGAAGGAAGGCCAAGAAGTAATTCCATTTTGGAAAATCTTGGTTCCATAGCTCGATGTCTCTCAATCCCCTTACTCCTCCATTCCATGGGGGAAAGAGT
>JAXQQM020069261.1:0-10948 GCA_034641835.2 Pinus albicaulis | reverse complement strand
GTTTTGAATGTGTTTATGATATTTAATAAATATGGATTGAATTTTTTCATAACGTTACCGTAATAAAATATTTCAATTCCCAAAGAATTATTGTCAAAATTGTTGGGCATTAGGCTAGTTCATTGCCAATAGTTGTCCTATTTGAATCCCCCCTAAATAACGCATTCTGGTATACACTGACAGGTTTACTAGGGATGCCATCCACAAATGTGGAAAAGCATCCCTAAGGTTTCCCCACAAGGTTATCCTTGAAAAGAAAAAGAAGGCTAGTTGCTTTTCCTAAGGATAGAAAGATTGAAGGACAACACAGTGTTGTTAAGGGCTCAATGATATTGCAGGTAAAATGCACTCTGCAAGGATAGTTTACAGGAAGACAGGCATGTTAGTTGTCATTAAGATCACATCCTACATATCCTTTCCAACTTGGAAACGAAGGGGAGATACTAGCTCTCCTTGTTTTAGGACGGTGGATCCTGTGTGACCACTCTGTGACTCCTAGATATCACAATCTTCATATGCATTTTGCCGTTTAGAAAAGCTGTAACCTAGAAAGATCACTCTGCAAGGATATTTTACAGGGAAACATGCATGTTAGTTGGCATTATGATCACATCCTACATATCCTTTCCAACTTCAAATGAAGGGGAGATACTAGCTCTCCTTGTTTTAAGATGTTGGATCCTGTGTGACCACTCCATGACTCCTAGATATCACAATCTTCATATGCATTTTTTTGTTTAGAAAAGATGTAACCTAAAAAGATCAGAGATTACTGCAATTTAATATTGAAAAGAAGATTTGAGAATTGCATAGCTCAATTGCAGATATGTTAAAATCACCAATTTTAGGTTACTGGTGATAGAGCTGAAATAATAAAGGGGCACTGCAAGGTTTGGTTGTGGGCCCTCAAGTTGTACATCTCTTGGGTCAATTTCGAAAGGACTTTGAAGGAGAAACCTCAGTTTTGCTTCATCCTAGAACTCTATCTATCATGGAGAACAATAGTACTAAAAACTTACAGAATAAGCCAATGATGAAGGTATTAACTATTTTATTTACAGATGTTAAATTGATTACATGCAGTGTTTTAATATAATTGCAAATTGTGTGATTGAGAGATTTGACATATACTCTATTCTATACCCTGCAGTCTACAAAAATAAATTTTGACAATTGTTTACAGCAGACACAATTGGTAGCTGCAAGATCAAGAGGCACCGTCCTCTCTACAAATGATGCTTCAGCAGCCAACAATATATTGTCTGATCATGTTGCAAAAATTCGGGAGATTGTTGTGACTGTTGTTAATAATAGTAGAGAAATGAAGGACAACCAGCTTGAAGGAGGAGAAATCCCCTTCGACTAGGACCACGAATCTAACTGTGACCTCGATGTTGCATTTTCCTACATTGTAAGTGCCCACGATGTTCTTTTCTAACTACACTACAAAGTGATGAAAAGTGCCATAGTTTAATTGTTGCATTCCATTCAAAGGTTGCATGCTGAAATCACAATGCCTGCGTTAATAATAAGCGGTCGAATACAAGACTTTGAATAGTTCCCAGGTCTTTAAATACCATCTTCATATCTAACATCTACGTCAATGGTTTTGTTGTTGCTCAATCTGAAAGTACAAGTTCTCTTCTTGCTAGACTTGAGATATTGTTTTTTTGGGATTGATGCAGGATGCTAAACTACAGAATGTTCTGGGTCACTGTCAAAAGGAATTCGAGGGTGAAATTTCAGTGGAGATTTTGGGTGAGTAAAAGGATGTGGCATTAGCAATGTGTTGGTTGAATAACAATTCCTCTTTGCCATTTTCCCTCCATGTTGGCAACATTGTAGTGTTCATGTAGAAACACAGACAATGGCCAACAAATATATACACCATTTTGAAATGAGATAATAGCTGTTATTTTTGGTCCTTTTAAAACTATCTTTGGGTTTTCTGTCACAATTATTTGGCATACAAACTAGACTACCAGTGTATTCTTAAGCTAACACATTTTCTTCTCAAACATCAATTTATTTATCTAAATTGACAAGTTGCTTGTTATATCCTTGTAACTCGGAAGTTTCTTTCAGTGACTGAATTCAGTACTAGGCATGTAATCCTAGTCCTTATTCCAAATGATAACCAGGTTTATGATCTTCCATGGAAAATCATTATGGATTTCAGTGCAATAGAAGAATGAATTCACGCCTTAAGCACATTCATTTCTTTCCACTGAGTTGTTTGGATGCACTTCTGTACTTGATAATGCAAATGAAGTTAGAACAAATAATCATATGGTACCATCGAAGATTAAGGGAAAAAAAATCCATATCCTTAATCTTAAATATTTGAAAAAAACCTACTATGAATTGTGACTATGGACATTCTTCGAATGGTTTAAGGCGCAAAATAATCACCTGTTTATGCAGTTCTTGGAACGAGATGGCAAGTTTCTCTAATTCTAAGTCAATCTGCTCGAATGCTTAGTACATCTCTTGCTGAGTCATTCTCTTCCTCTTGCTGAGTCGATCTTCAGGTTGAAAAACTTTCCTCCCACTCTCCTCCGCGCGATTTTGTATGGATTTCCCTAACACGCTCAAGGACCAACCCCCTCTCACAAACCAACCCTCTCCTCTGTGTGATATTTCCATAAACCTCTCACAGACCAACCCTCTCCTCTGCACAATATTTCCTTAACACTCTCACATACCAATTGAAGCAATCGCAGCTGAGAACTCATAATCGTGTTTACCTCCCTAACCCCCCTCGTCCAGTCCAAGCCAGTCCTCCGCTCGATATTTCGCAACTAGGGCCAACCTCAAGTCCAGATTGAAGCTTTCTCCATGTGATGGTGAAATGGCTCATGAATGTCTGCTCTTGATGGTGAAATTGATGGTGAAATGGCTCATGAATGTCTGCTCTGCTCCTGATGGTTGATGGGAACCCTGGACCAGTCGAACCAAAACTCCAAGAAAAACTCAAAATCGCATCTACCTCTCCTCTCGTGCTCCTCCACGCTCTTTGCCTTCCGTCTGCTCCTGATGGTGAAATGGCTCATGAATGTCTGCTCTGCTCCAAACGCTACACCAGTCGAACCAAAACTCCAACCAAAAACTCAAAATCACATTTTCCTCTCCTCTCGTGCTCCTTCGCGCTCTTTGCCTTCCCACCTTGCTCTGCTCCAAACCCTACACCAGTAGAACCAAAAATCCAACCAAAACTCAAAATCGCATTTTCCTCTCCTCCCATGCTCCTCCGCGCTCTTTGCCTTCCCACCTTCCCACGACCTTCCTAACCCCGCTTGGCCAAAAAAACTAAAAAAAAATACCTCAAAATATTTATATTTTTATATAATAAATAAAAAACCCCCTCCCCTCTAATTATAGAGGCAATATAATGTTTTTTGATTTTTTGATTTTTTTACCCCAATATGAATGCACGTGATATAATATTGGTTTGTCAGTGACGCCCCCATGCTCCTCCCTTGGTGAATTGACTGAAGGGCCAAGTGATATGAGAGAGTCCCAACACGAACATGCGGTAGAAATTTGCAAGACCCAGAAAGCTGTGAAGCTCTGTTAGAGTGGTTGGGGCTGGCGAATCTCGAATGACTTAGACCTTGGTTGGATCCACAAGCACCCCCCTTTCATCAATAATATATCCCAGATATTGAACCTGGGTCATGCCAAAAGTGAAATTCTCCAAATTGGCACACAACTTGTGTTGTCGTAGTGTTTGGAGGACTTGTCGGATGTGGTGGAGGTGCTCTTCCCAAGTCTGGCTGAAGATCAGAATGTCATCCAAGTACACCGCTACAAATGAGTTGTTGAATGGCCTCAAGATGTCGTCCATAAACCTCATGAAGGTTATGGGAGCATTCGTCAACCCGAAAGGCATGACCAACCATTTGAAAATGCCCTCCTTGGCTTTCAACAGTCTTCCACACATTAGAGGGTTCGATGGGTACCTGGTGATACCCAGACTTCAAGTCGATCTTGCTGAAATATTTCGCCCCTTTGAGTTGGTCTAGAAGGTCATCAATATGTGGGATCAGGTACCTATTCCAAACAATGATCTTGTTCAGCGCCCGATAGTCAATACAGAGTCTCCAAGTCTCATCCTTCTGCTATACTAATACGATCAGGCTCCCATAGGGCGATGAACTTGGTCGAATGTGACCTTTCTACAACAGCTCCTGAATCTTCCACTTGATTTCATCATTCTCTAGAACAGAGCATCGATAGATCGTTACGTTGGGTAGCGACGCACCTGGGGTCAGATCAATGGGGTTATTGACCTGACAGTGCAGAGGCACCCTTGTGGGTGAGGTGGAAATGTCCCCGTACTCCTCCACAACCTTGTCCATTTGTTGTTGTCATGCAGAGGAGCCATGTCTGGAGGTCGTGGCCACAGTCTTCTTCTTGCCCTGGGGGCGGATCATCGGAAAAAGAGATAGTCATAGGCGGTGGTACCTCTGATATCCTGTACAACTTATTTCCCAAGGTAACAATAACAATGCGATGCCGTGACCAAAGATATAGTGGTAGGCGGTGGTACCTCTGGTATCTTGTACAACTTATTTCCCAAGGTAACAATAACAGCGCGAGGCCGTGACTCATACACAACATGTCGCTTCCACAAGTATGGTTGGCCTAATAATACATCAGAAACATCAAGAGGAGCAATGTCACATAATACCTCATCCGTGAAGGGCTTGATGTTATATGGAAGGCGGCACTATTGGTTTACACGGAGATCCCGTCCTTGGTGAAGTCACCCGATGGTGTATGGTTGTGGGTGCGCTATGGTTGGCAAGCCCAACCACTTCACGACATCTACTGAAATGAGGTTCTTTTGGCTCCCATTTTCGACAATGAATTGTAGCGGGGAACCCTTTACCCACATCTGGGAGTGGAAGATTCCGCCTCCTCTGGATCTTCCGGTTCCTCCTTCTGGATCTTCGCAATGGCAACAGTGGTCTTGGGCTCCACATCAATAATCTGTTTCCCTTTGTCATTCCCCTTGTCAGGTTCTGATTCAAAGTCGGACCATGCATCTAATTTAGAAGCCCTCATCTCGGCCACGAGCGACTGCTTGGCCTGACACTCACTTGTGTTATGAGTGGAGCTCTTATGGAACTCACACCACTTTCCCATGTCATTCTTTGGCTTCACGATGTTGTTCTTTTCTTGTGGCTTTGGCAGGTTGTCTTGGGTCGTCGTGCCTTGGCTTTGTCCTTTGTTCTACGGTTTGGGGGCACCTTTCCCTTTCTTTTGATTCGCAGATCCAAAGTCTCGCTTCTTCTGCTTGAATTTCTGCTCAATCTTGGCAGCATATCAGTATTTCGAACCAAGCGAGGAGATGTCGAGGAACTCCATTTCCTCCTGAATGTATCTGTGCAGACAACTGTGATACTTTAACACCAAATGTTTCTCTGAATCTTTGATACCCAACTTTGTGCGCAGGGTATGGAACAGATTCGTCAGCTCATGCACATCTTGATCCCTTTGTTGCCGCAGCATGGTCCATTGTATGTACTTGTCCTCATAGCTTCCCATGGGATAGTATTGTTCCTTGATGGCATCTCGGAAAGAATTCCAAGTGGGTACGGTTGAGAATAGAGAGGGTTATGTCTCATCCTTTTTCTCACAGTAAGTTTCCCACTAGTGCTTGACATGGGGGGTAGCTTTGAGAAGTGTAAAATAATCTTCTCCCGGTCGGAAAAGTCATGAACCGAGAAATATCCTTCTAATAGATTCAACCATCTATTTGACCCTCAAATATAGGAATGTCAAAGTTTACCTGTACCTTAAAGGGAGTCGCGCCTCTAGAGTGTTTGTTGGATGGAGATGCGTTGCCGATGGGAAGCCGTTCTAGGATCTGGGAAAAGTTATCCATCATCGAGTTCCTTTGTTTTTCGAGGGCCTCCTCGAGCAATATTTTTATAGGATCTCCTGCTCCCTCATCTTTATTTTCGTCCCCCATGGGTGGCCGTCAGGGTTTGCGATGCTGGTCTTGCAAAGGTTCAACCAGATCGAGCCCTAACTCTTTATACCCCAACCTCATTGGGGATATACAAAGAAGGATCAAGAAAAAATAGACCGCTCTGATACCACTAATCCAGATTTATGTAGGAATGCAACAGAATACACATATAACCATAAATACAAATATGCAGTGGAAATAACACTTCATTTCATTAATATCAAAGAACTGAAATTTGATTACAGACATAATATAAATAAACTAGCTAGGGTGTTGGTAGCTTATCTCTGAGAAGAGATGTGGCGGCTATAGGCCTCTGAACTAAGTTAAAATGAGGCTCGAGGCCTATTTATTTTTTAGAAACAATGAAAAACCTTAAACATGCAAAACCCTAAACCTAGGAGATGAAGCGCCAAAACTATGGGCCCCGTTTGAGTAAATTGGTGTTTCAACTTCCCGGGGACATAACTTTGGCCTATGATCTCCGTCTGACGTACACCATACCTCGTTAGAAAGATCTATCAGATGAATACAACTTTTGATGCAAGAAAGATAGCAAATTTTGCTCTCGATTTTCCCAAAAAAACGTCATTTAGGTCCTCAAAATGGCTCTAGAAGTTCAAGACCCGAAAAACTTACAAAAATAGTAAGTTGTGTCGAAACTGAAAAATTGAAAGAGACAATGGTGGAGCCCGAAGTGGAATAGGTGGGTGGCCACCAATATCCACCTGGATCACACTTTTACAATGTTATTTTATGAAATAATTACCAAGTAGATTGTAACTTAAATAAAAGATAAAGTGACTTTAGGCTGTAAGTGACCCACTTTTTATAATGGGTGAGAAACTCTATTACATAAAGTAACTTTAAAACATAAATTACATGTGCTTTAAAAAAAATTGACAATTTTTTTTTTAAGTAACTTTAGACCAAGTGAGCTAGTAAAAAGATTTAGTAATCATTGTAAAGGAGGAAGGGTTTTCTTTTTTCTTATTTTTTCTCTTTGGGGTGCATGTTTTTTTCTTGCAAAAAACAACCATGCAAAAAAAAACAACCCTTCCGGCTTGCTGTTAGATTTCCGGTTAGTCTGCCTGGAAACTATATAACTTTCTCGCTATTTCTGATTTCCCAAGATCGCAGAAAGTCACAGGGAAGGAGCATACATAGGAGAAAAATCTCATCTTCATGTTTCTGGGTTTCCATATCGCACATAGTGCAGAGCAAAGAGAATACGTAGATAAGAGGGTATCGATTCGGTAATAAAAAAAATGACTATAAACCGAAATAAATAGAGGGATCATTAAATATAATTGCAAAAAAATACTTTATACCTCTAGATCTAAAATAACATAGCTAGGCACCCATAAACCTTTTCGCATAAAATGAAAGGGATTCATCGCTGGAACAGCGGCTCCGGACACAACAGAGCAGTTCTCCCAACCCGAAAGTGGTCATAAATAGTAGACCTAGAAAACGATAGTCGCATGTAGTCAAAACCGACTTCATATTTGGATCAACAACGGATGCGACCCATAAACAACTCTGATCGCATGCAAGAATTTATAAGGTAAGTTCCATAGATCAAACCCAAAGGTCATTGTTCACAAACAAATCACATATGAGTACACCAATATTTGACATGGTTAAAACCCTCGAACAGGGAAACAATCCACGACCTGAGCCAATGCAACCACTTCAAGAAATTTATTAATGTAAAGAGAAAATTTACATAAGCTTCTCTCATAAACGGTTGTAAATAAAATGACCCTCCATGCTCTTTAAATAGAGATCATGGACCAATCGGGCGTTAAGCCACGAATCAAGTGTCGGTAATACCGAGGAGAGAATGAACCGTCTGATCACTACATACCGTGACTGGAAGATTATAAGTTACAAAAGTACATACTAAAGAAACACAATTTACCTAACTCTACACTAGACCAAGTTATACTTAACTATTTCCTATGTGTTAGAATATCCTAACACGAAGCGCCCTGAAGACAATATGGAGCCCCTATTTTTGCCAACCATGACATATGAAGCCAAAAGGTGGATTGGGGAAAGATAAATCAATGATGAATGATAAGAGGAGGCTACGTACAAATGCACTTCAAGGTCTTGACAATCAACGTTTTCAGTTGTTCTCGTAAAGTTGTATCCATGTGCACAGTTTTCATTATGAAATGTCAATTTTATTAATTGCGTTGATGATCCATGTCCCATGAAACAGAATGACACACAAAACCATTTTTACCTATGATACAAAACAATGTAGAAAGGATTTTTAGTGATACATGGTAAAATGACAAGCACGTGGCTCTCTTCTTATGGTAATCTGTGATATGGTTCTCGCTTTTATTTTAGATACTAATGTTCTGATAAGACGTTGGAGTATCGTATCTATATTATTGTCCTTCTATAATTTAATCTAAGAATGATGATAGCTTGCAAACAAGTTTTTTTTAAGTTAATCTACATTGTGTGAAAGGGTACATTTTCGGCAAAATTTGACACCTTGATTGAGTTAGCCTGATGGAAGTATAGTTTTTTATCTTCATCTTTGTGAGCGTTAATGGAAGATATTCATCTTTTCTCATTTTATCTAAAAAGCGGGATTGATGTAAGTGATTGAGAGTGAGACTTCTAGTTTTGAAGCCCTATCAATCAAGTAGGCACAAGTGAGCCTCAAGAACACCCAAAACCAGAGCTCCTAGCCTGAGCCAAAGTCAAATCCATGAGCATGATTCAGTCTGTGGTCATATTCAAACCACTATTAGTTTGCAGTACTCTTCAAATTGACATTTACGAACACTTCCAGCTAGCAGAAGACATCAACTTCTAACTAAATCAAGAACTGGGCACTACTGAGCCTTAGAGCCAAGCTCCAACAATTTGTTGTCATCATCAAATTGCCATTTGTGAGCGCTCTCAGTCAACAGAAGAAATTAATTTCCAACCAAGTTTTGAAATATTCTAAGAGCTATTGAGTGCTAGAGCCAAGCTCTAGAGTTGGTGGCTAGCCTTAAAACTCCATTTAGTAGAAGACTGCGCCATCTACTAAACATTGAGCTTGTGGTCATCCCAAACCCACCTTATTCAAAGAGAAAATTTTACCATTAGAAATTCTCCTCATATCTCTATTTGGACTCACAAGAACCCCTTCGGATTAAGAGGGGAATTTTATAGTGTTGTAGTGTGGAATATGAATCATCATTGATAGCTCAAGATACCTTGGAAAATGGATCCAGTGGCCAAAACATTGTATATAAATGTGTATCATATTAATGAAAATGCAACTCGTGCTTATCATTTTAATCCGGACACACAATCCAATAAATTGCACTAGGTAGACATATTCTAGTACTTTCCGGGATGACATATGTAAGAAATGGCCTACACTATAGTCCATCTCATTAGATTACATACTCCCTAATGCATCTCATGGGGATTGGGAAATATGACAAATAATCAAGCTAAAACTTATACCCTCCTAAAATACATTCAACTAGCTAAAGAAAATCAAATAGTTGTGCTCACAATCTTAAGATACTCCTTGCTCAGTATTCAACATTTAGTATATGACTTTTTCGAAAGATAAGATGCTAGAAAATCTACTGAAGAGAATTAGAGGTTAGGGGATGGATTGGAATCCATAATATATTATCACGTACTCAGAGACATTAATAAAATAGTTGATAATTATGCCAATGAGGGATGTCAATTAATAATGGGCATGTTAAAAGTTAATGGGCACAATAGACCATCAAATATCCAATAAATTCAATGATAATAAGAATAATAGTTAACCCCCTTATAAGGTTGGGGGGGGAGGTATGCAAGATTAATCCAAAGGAGGAAAGGGGGGATTCAAAACCAACATGGTTGTGAAGTGCAACATGCAAAGGTTGCCAATACCTTTCACATTAAATAAATTACAATGGTGAAGGTTAAATCTCATAGGCTAAACTATTATCACAAGCAGTATAATACCACTTGGGGATTTTACTTGAGGTTTCACATTATCTTTGTTGATGAAGTATTATGAATCATAATATAGAGAAGTTTGGTGGTAGGTGTGGGATGGACGAGATGTGGAAGTCACCTCCATTATCCCAAAAGCACTTGGTTATCCTTTGCTTACAGTGGAAACAACCAGTTCCATCCCTCGCAATGGTGCAAATTACATTTGATTCGTGTGTGACAAGGTTGCATAATAGGGAAATCAACTTATTCCTAATCGCATTGGACCAAGCTAGATATAACTCTCTAGAGTCTCGTAAGATGTCTGGGAAATTCCTTCCTTCCATTCTATGGCATGTTTATTTGAATCAATTCAAATGTTTGGAAAGGGTGACTAGTGACTTCTATGGGATTCGGGTCATCATAGTGGTTTAATGAATTTGACCACGGTATAAATTGGTGTGAATGACAATATAAAAAGTTTGGTTTTTCCTCAATCATTATGTTTCTATTTTTGTCACGCTCAATCTTAGGCCAACCATGTTTACTCGTATGATTCTAGCCATACTTCGCCCAAGAATCTTCTTGAGAAGCCTTGGTGGGCAGATTTAGTTTGTTGGGAAAAATACTGAGAGGGGGGGGGGGTGAATCAGTATTTACAGCATATTCAAAGCTTTTACTTTTTCATTCCTTAAAACCCATACGCTACTTTCCTTTAGTAAACTTGCGTATACACGCGGATTTCCTTCATGCAACTAGCGTATACTCAGAAATCTAATTATGTTAATAGTTCTTCACTTATATCATTCCATCATTCATTTATTAGACCTTATTTAAACAGTAAGCATGTGCAGTAAGAACAGAATAAACCATCACACAAAGCATCACACATGAACACCAGGATTTTTAGGTGGAAACCCAAGTCGGGAGAAAACCACCACTGCAGCTGCTCAGCCTTCAATATTTTATTATAGAGAAAACATCTTGCAACATATGTGCTGGCGCAGA
>JAXQQM020058869.1:0-42799 GCA_034641835.2 Pinus albicaulis | reverse complement strand
AAATTGGCTGATGGTTCTGTGGACAGTACCTTTAAATCCACTCCCTCGGCATCAATTATATGACTCTTTTGAATTCTCACAAGGGCTACCACCGTCAATTGTAATCCCGCTGTGAAAGGGCGGTGGTTAATAACGTGGAACAAATCACAAAGGTTTCGTATGCTCTGCCCAACTCTCGATCATACTGACCACGAGCTCGACGTCACTTGGATTCAGATGAATATTGGCGGCTTCACACTGAATCGTCCAACCTCCACAACAGTTGTATGCAATTTCATTTTGTTTCACGGCTTCATCATACCCTATAAATTTGCCGTCACAAATTCTTAGTAAACACCCCTTGCTTGCGTAAAACATGAAGCTGGCTCCTTCAATAATTTGATGGTGACTTGTTCTCGTATCGACCGTCGCTTCATGAAGCACACTCCTCTGGCATATCAGTGTGAATAACGTTTAAGCGCCCAGCTCCACACACATCACCCCTCATGCTGGTCATCTGTGGTATAGCCCGTGTCTCCGCAGTTCGCTGACTTGGCTGCTCGGCAGCTCATCTCATTTGAACGACAGCTTCCAACTCAATTGGGTATAAAATGCTCGCTCGGCCTGCGCGGCGGCTCATAAAATTGGTTCGAATTCAATACTGCTCTTCATGTTTCACCTTATCACGACCGACACCCAAGTTGCATTCGCAAACGCCCACATATCTGTAATCCGGTTCCTATTTGGTCTTCCAGCAGTTGCTATCTGATGCGGCTAGCACCAAAGATTGGCCCACCACGGAAAAAAATGCGGTCTCTGCCTACTATGATCCATCGTCAACAGTGCATTGACCGATCCTCAACCAAAGTCTAAAGCTCAAATTCCACCACTGGCAGTTTCAGGAGTTAATCCACACATGGCCATCATGCAATTGGTCTTATTGATGCAGTTCTTCTATTTCGGTTCGAAGGCGGCTCTTGCAATCCTACAGATGGGTTTCAACAATGGTGCATCAGTTCTTCGAAAATGCATATGCATACCAACGGTGGCCCACACATGCACGTCATATTCCTTAGCCTCCCAAAGACAGTGGCTCTTGGAAATGTGGAAAATGAACTCGATTTCCAACACCAGCAAATAATACTTTGGCGAATATCTTTCTCTTCGGAAGTTTTAGAAATAACTACAACAATCTGAAACCCTCAGTATTGACCTGCAGTAAAATCCTTGAACTTTGATTTTTTGGAAATTTGGCACCTTCGAAACCCTTGAACAACTAACAACCCGCAGGCAGAGCCAAGACCAAGGCTCTGATACCACTGTAATATCCCGGATGGGATATTTTAACTAAAAATGCAGAAAAATACTGAATACCACAATTTGCCGTGAAATAAACATTCACTCAACAAAAGATTGCCATGTAAAATAAAGAAGACAGTAAACACTGCAATCCAATACCATATAGAACAGAAGAAAAATCTCAGCTTTTATTATAGATAATAAACAGGGGTTTACATATAGATCTGTCCCAGAAAGAGCTGAGATAGAAAACTGGCCACCAAGATAAGCTGCTGAACGGCACTGGCCACAAACTGAACTGCTGCACTCTCCCTCCGGCAACAGCTGACACTGAACCCATTGAAAATGATGAAGCCCAAGTTGAAGATCTGAATGATCCTCACACCAAACTCTGAAGCTCTGTGAAACTCCTAAGTGAAGTCTCCTCAAAAGTATTGGGTTTCCGTCCAATACTCACAAATCACCCGAGGGTTTCCGTCTTGGGGCTACTGCATAAAGTAGAGAACCACGTTCTCAAACCTCTCATATACAAGCAAATGATCTACTCCAAAGATGTCTCCCAATGGCCTCCTCCCTTTCTTTTATAGATCCCTTGGAGCCTTCTAGAGCATTATTTTATTATTATTTTATTTATGGAGCACTTTTTCCCTTTTATTAAAATATTATAAAATATTCCTTTTTAATGCAGAAAAGGGTATATCGGCTACCACGCCTCCTCCGGTCACTGAAATCTTTGTCTAACTGTCCCATCGTGTAGGTCTCCTCGTCCCGGTTCCGATGAGCTATTACACTAAGGTGTTCCATCGTGTATTCCTCCCGGAATGCCACCTTGAGCATAATTAGCTGAGTTAAGCCCATAAATAACTCAAAATTCCGAAAGTTATCGGAATGCATCGGAGCAAAAGCCAAACTGCTCGGATGATGGAGTATATCAAGCGAATGCCTCCGAACACCATGAAAACTCCTCCGAAAAGCTCCTGAGCCCACTGATAGCACTAATCTGTACATGTGACCTGTCTGCTCCTAACTCTGGAAGTCCCTCCTAGCCCTGTCATGGGTGATACCAAAAATGGGAATATTACATTTTCGATGACATCTTGATTTACAGCAGGACATGGGAGGAGAACCTACAACATATTGAGGCTGTATTGCGCATATTGGAGGAGCAACAATTTTATGCTAAGCTCTCGAAATGCGAGTTTGGGCTGACAGAGATGCTGTACTTGGGGCACATCATTAGGGTGGACGGAGTGAGGGTCCACGAGGAGAAGATCAGGGCTATCAGGGATTGACCAGAGTTGAAGAATGTGACGGAGCTTCGGGGGTTTATAGGTATCTGCACCTACTATCGGAAGTTCGTCAAGGGATTTTCCTAACTTGCTGCGCCCCTTGCAGACCTTACCAAAAAGGGGGCATTCAGTTGGACTGACACAGCGTAGCGGGCTCTCGACAGGCTCAAGGAGGTGATGAGCAACTGTCCAGTTTTTGCATTGCCAGATTTTACGCAACCCTTTGTCCTAGAGTGTGATGCATCAGGGGAGGGGATAGGCGCAGTGCTGATGCAGGGAGGCCACCCCATAGCTTTCGAGCGCCGGAAGATATTGCCACAGGAGAGGTTGTATGCTATATACGACAAGGAGATGTTGGCCATCATGCATGCATTGGCCAAATTTCGGCAGTACCTGGTGGGGAACAGGTTCAGAGTGAGGACTGACCACAACATCCTCCGATTCTTCCTAGAGCAGAAGCAGTTGCAGGAGAGGCAGTAGAAGTGGGTCAGCAAGATTGTAATATCCCCAACGGGAAATAAACAGTAATACACAGCAAAACAACAAGCAGCTATATAGAACAAAAAGCCGGAACTAGAATATGGAACCAATACACATAAAATACCAGAACGCTAAGCCATTTTATTAATCTGAGAATACATATATATGGGTACAAGAGTTAATCAGAATGAGTGCACCTATCCTTGCTCTAGGCAAGTGAAGACCCTCTCAGAATGAGAAATGGCTACAACAGAGACTGCGTCCTAGCTGCTGGAGAAAACTACCGTAGAAAGCTGCTGCTGCAATGTACTGGAACTAGGGGCTGATCCCCTCACCGGAATGAGCTGGAAATCGGAAGGCTATCTGTACTCAACCCTCCGGACAAAACCCAGAAACCGTGAAGCAAATGCTCCACCTCCGAAAATCCACCAAATAAGCCCTCCTCAATGAAAACGCCGTCTCTCCCAGGAACAGCGCAGAAGCTCAAGAAATACGCTGGAAAAGGGGCCTAAATCCTCTTGCAAAACCTCCGGCTGAAACAACAATCTCCCAAGGCTGAAATACGCTGAAACCACCACCAAATCACCTCATAACAACGCTGCACAACACTGACTGCGTCCTCCCTGCTAAAACTGTGTCCTCTCTCCTGGACTGCGCAGTCACTCCAAGGGTCAGCTCCTCTGCCAAACGTCCACCCAAAATCCACTGCAAATCACCTACTGAAACTGAAGGAAATACCTTGCTCGAGCAGGCACTCGAAGTCCCCCGGAGCCAAGGGCGAGATCTCCGACCGGAGACACTCAGTTCGCACTAAACAGTGTTGCAGACCGACTAAACAACCGGCGTGCTGAAGTAGACAGAAGTCTAGCTCTCAATATCATCAACATATCAATAATGCCAAATGGAGTGAAAACCCCACCTTTTATAGTGCTAGCTCCCTCAAAAACCCTAACTGCGTCCTTGACCTCCTCCTTGACCTGCGCAGTTACCTTAGGAGCCTACATGAGGCCTCCCCTCATGTGTATGTGGACCCCCAAGGCCTTCCCCTTTAAGTTACAACGTTCATCAACTAGGAAGCACTTTATTTTATTAAGTGAGTTGACCCCCTATTTCTCACTTTATTTATTAATTTAACTAAAGGCGGCAAAACTATACAAAAATGAAATATTCCAATTAGCGGTGCTAATTAGGAATATTACAGTCTCCCCCGGCAGAACGTTGCTTGTCCTTAAGCAACTGAAGTGATGGATGCTGCAATATCCTCTCATCCTCCCAAGTGGCATCCTCATCCGGCAAGTTCTTCCATCTCACCAAGAACTCCCTGATCTTCCTGCTCCGCAGCTGCCTCTCCCTAGTGTCAATAATAGCCTCCGGCTGCAACACCAGATGTCCCTCATCATCCGTAGGTGGTAGCTCCTCTGTGACTGTCACCTGCTGGCCCAGCGCCTTCTTCAGGCATGATACATGAAAGATGTTATGAATCTTGCTGCCTTGGGGCAGCTCTAACTCATATGCAACCTGCCCAATCCTGCGTATCATCCTGTATGGCCCATAAAAGCGGGGCTTAAGCTTCTCCGCCCCCTTCTGCTTGAGTGAAGACTGTCGGTATGGCTGTAGTCGTAGGTAGACCAAGTCCCCTACCTCGAAGTGTCTCTCCACCCAACCCTTATCAGCATACAACTTCTGCTGATTCTGTGCTGTGGCTATGTTGTCCTTGAGAGCTCGGAGGATATCTTGGCTCTCTTGGATCAATAACTTGGCTCTCGGAGCCCTACTAACACCAAACATCATGTCCACAAAAGATAAGGAATGATATCCATACAAAGCATAGAAAGGTGACATACCAATAGACATATGATGCGTCGTGTTGTAGCAGTACTCGCCCAAATGCAGCCACTTCAGCCATGCCCTCTGCTGTCCATTGACGTAGTTACGCAAGTAGCCCTCCAGCCACTTGTTAACTATCTCTGTCTGCCCGTCCGTCTGGGGGTGATAACTAGTGCTCGGTGTCAACTCGGTCCCCACTAGTCGGAAGAGCTCCTGCCAGAATCCGCCCATGAAACGGTTGTCCCTATCACTGACAATGGTCTTGGGTAGACCATGTAATTTGAAAATCTCCCCGAAGAACAACTCAGCCACCTGCGCTGCTGTGTGATGTGCGGATATGGCAAAAAAATGGGCATACTTCGTCAGTCGGTCAACGACGACAAAGATGCAGTCCTTGCCCTGCACCATGGGCAACCCTGTGATGAAGTCCATCGATATGCTCTCCCATTTCCCCTCCGGGATGGGAAGAGGCTGCAACAACCCTGTAGGATGGCTCATCTCTCCCTTGTTTCGTTGGCAAACATCGCACTCCCTGACATGCTGGAGTACGTCCTCCTTGAGGCCCTTCCATGAGAACCTCTCCCGGATAGCCCTGTAAGTCTTGGTGAACCCCTGATGGCCCGCCAATGGAGAATCGTGTGAAGCCTAGAGTATCTTCTTCTTGAGCTGAGATCCCTCAGTCAAGAAGATCCTGTCCCTGTAATAGATGATCTCATCGACCACCCTGTACCTGTCATCTGCTACCTGCCCATCCAGGACCTCACATGCAAACCTGTCCTTGGAGTACTCTACCAGCAGTCGAGCCCTCCAATCAGCGTCCAAGCTCATAAGTGATAACGTGGCCGGTCTACGAGAAAGGGCATCAGCTACCACGTTATTCTTGCCTTTGACATACTCTATGTCAAAGTCATAGGCTTGGATCTTGCTGATCCACTTCTGCTACCTCTCCTGCAACTGCTTCTGCTCCAGAAAGTACCTCAGGCTGTTATGATCTGTCCTCACCCTGAATCTGCTACCCACTAGGTACTGCCGGTATTTGGCCAACGCATGCATGATGGCCAACATCTCCTTGTCGTATATGGGATACAACCTCTCGTGTGGAAGGAGCTTCCGGCTCTCAAAAGCTATCGGGTGTCCGCCCTGCATCAAAACTGCACCAATCCCCTCTCCTGATGCATCACACTCAAGGACAAAAGGCTGTGTAAAATCTGGCAATGCCAGCACAGGGCAACTGCTCATCACCTCCTTGAGCTTGTCAAAAGCTCGCTGTGCTGTGTCCGACCAACTGAATGCCCCCTTCCTCGTCAAATCTTTGAGGGGTGCAGCAAGCTGTGAGAAGCCCTTGACGAACTTCCTGTAGTACGTGCAAATGCCAATAAATCCCCGAAGCTCTGTCACATTCCGCGGCTCTGGCCAATCCCTGATGGCCCTGATCTTCTCCTCGTGGACTCTCACCCCGTCCACTCCTATAATGTGCCCCAGATACAGCATCTCTGTCAACCCGAACTCACACTTGGAGAGCTTGGCATAGAACTGCTGCTCCTCCAAGATGTGCAAAACTGTCTCAATATGCTGGAGATGCTCCTCCCATGTCCTGCTATATATAAGTATGTCGTCAAAGAAGACCAGCACAAACTTCCTCAGATGACCCCTGAAAATGTGGTTCATGCACGACTGGAAGGTAGCAGGTGCATTGGTCAGCGCGAATGGCATGACCAGAAACTCAAAGTGCCCATAGTGACACCTGAAAGCGGTCTTGGGAATGTCCTGTTCCCTCACGCGTATCTGATGGTACCCGGATCTCAAGTCAATATTCGAGAAGAATCGTGCTCCTCTCAACTCATCCATCAGCTCATCGATCCTGGGGATGGGGTACTTGTTCTTCAGGGTTTTCTTATTCAGAGCCCTGTAGTCAATGCACATGCGCAATGTGCCGTCCTTCTTCTTCACCAGCACTACAGAAGAAGCGAAAGGACTCGTGCTAGGCCGAATGTGACCAAGGGCCGGCAACTCCTAAATAGCCCGCTCTATCTCGTCCCGATAGGCCTTGGGATGCCTATACGGTGTGGTAATCACGGCCTGTATCCCCTGCTCAAGCTCGATCGTATGCTCAAACCCCCGATCCGGTGGCTGCCCTGGTGGAATATCCCCGAAAGACACTGCATACCTGTCGAGAATAGACTGTAGCTCAGGATGCACTGTCTGCCCTGTATCCACTGCCTCTGAAGCCCGCAACTCTACCGCCCACTCTATGTCTTCCTTGCGGAAGGTCGCCTCCATCCTGTGTGCCGACACCGTCTGAGGCGGGTATGTGTGCTGTCCCCGTATCTTCTCATGCCTCCCCGTCTTGGGATCATCCCACTCCATCTCTAGGGCCTTCCAATCTGTCGTGACCTTCCCCAGAGTAATGAGCCACTGCACACCCAATATCAGGTTGGTGTCCGGAATATCCACCACAAAGAAGTGATCTATCAATGTATAAGTGCCCATCGTCACTGATAGCTCAGGGACATACCGAGCACATGCCATGGTCTGATCTCCTGGGACCAAGACGGAAAATCCATCAAAACCCTCTGTCTGTATGCCTCTCCGCTCAACCATCTGGGCATCAATGAAGTTGTGGGTGGCCCCACTATCAACTAAGACTGAAACTCGCTGCCCGCGCACTGTCCCTCGTACGCGCAGTGTCAGGTACTTGGGAACTCCCTGTAATGCGGCTAGAGCTCCCCCAGTGGGTGCAAATGATGCCCCACCTGCTGCGGGTGGTGGAGGTGGTAAGGTACCCTGCGCTGCATAACAATCTCCTGCCTCCACGTCATCCCCCTCATCCTCTTCTCCACTGCTCTCGGAGAAGACCTCAATGAAGTGTGCTTTCCCTGCAGCACACCTATGTCCCGGTGCCCATGGCTCCTGACAAGTGAAGCACAACCGCTTCCTCCTCAGCTCTCTCCTAGCCTCGTCATCAAACTGCCCTCGTCCAGGATTCACCTTGGGAGGCGGAACCCTTGTGTCCTTCCCCTTAGGCTGGAAGGTCTGTCTCTGGGGATAAGGTGTCCGAGTCCCGGGTAAGACATCCTGTAAGTCCCGAGTCCTGCTGATGGCATCCTGAAGGGTAGCTGGTCTGGTCGACCGGACTAGGCCACGAAGTGGCTCTGACAATCCCTCCACAAACATGTAGACCATCCGAGCTGCAGACAAATCAGGGACCATCACCGAAATCCTCAAGAAGTCTGAAATGTATGTCTCTGCACTCCCAGACTGTTTGAGCTTTGTCAGCTCAACAAAATGTTGCTCCGGATCCCTCCTGTCAAAGCGCTCTATCACCCTCCGGGTAAACTCGGCATATGTCGTCACTGCAGAATGTCCGAGTGTCGTCATCCCATGGAACCACCAGTCTTGGGCCTCACCGTCCAGATGTAATGTTGCCACCTTAATGGCCTCTGACTGCGACATCTGGTTAAGCTGGAAATAGATGTCCAGCTTCTCCACCCAAGACTTTGCCGAACTATTTGATGAGCCATCAAACGTGGGCAAATGAAATCTGCTAGCTGCGCGGTGGTCATCACGGTGGTGCCTGTGCCCTCGGTGATGATCACGGGGTCTAATGTCATGCTGGACCTGGACAAAGTCTCTGAATGTGATAGAATCTCGGAATGCCGGTCCGTACGCCTGGTACTCTGTAAAAAGGTCACCCATCAGACCCGGCTCCAGCTCTCGCTGTGCTGCTGCCCCTGCGTCCTCTGCCAGGAAGGTAGGCATGGTGGATCGCGTGGGTGCTGGAATATCCCTCTGTGCACCCCTCTGTACTCCTGCCCCTGTGTCCTCTGGCAAGAATGTGGGCATAGTGGATCGCGTGGGTGCATGCGATGCCACAATGGGGATAGCATCATGCACTGGCACGTGGTGGGACATACCCGATCCCTCACCGATCTGAAAAACCCTGGGGGGTTCCCTCTGCCTGACCTCTAATGCCGTGAGTCTCTGTGTCATCTCCTGCATGTGATGGAGGAGTGTCTCCCATCTCCTCGAACCCTCATCGTCTGCCATCGGGTCCCGCTGCTCTGTGTCCCCATACCTTGCTCCTCCTACAGATACCTTCTCGGGTGGCTCACGATCATAATCCCCTCTCCTAGAAGAAGCATCCACCCTACTCTCGGCGTCTGCCGTGGCCATCCTCTGATCAAAGTAGGGATTATCCCCAGGGCGTCATGAGCGCGGTTCCATGGGCCAGGCAATTCTTATGTTGATACCAACCTTAATATCAAGAAGGAACGAGAAATAAACGGTAATTTAAATACACAGCAAAACAACAAGCAGCTATATAGAACAAAAAGCCGGAATTAGAATATGGAACCAATACACATAAAATACCAGAACGCTAAGCCATTTTATTAATCTGAGAATACATATATATGGGTACAAGAGATAATCAGAATGAGTGCACCTATCCTTGCTCTAGGCAAGTGAAGACCCTCTCAGAATGAGAAATGGCTACAACAGAGACTGCGTCCTAGCTGCTGGAGAAAACTGCCGTAGAAAGCTGCTGCTGCAATGTACTGGAACTAGGGGCTGATCCCCTCACCGGAATGAGCTGGAAATCGGAAGGCTATCTGTACTCAACCCTCCGGACAAAACCCAGAAACCGTGAAGCAAATGCTCCACCTCCGAAAATCCACCAAATAAGCCCTCCTCAATGAAAACGCCGTCTCTCCCAGGAACAGCGCAGAAGCTCAAGAAATACGCTGGAAAAGGGGCCTAAATCCTCTTGCAAAACCTCCGGCTGAAACAACAATCTCCCAAGGCTGAAATACGCTGAAACCACCACCAAATCACCTCATAACAACGCTGCACAACACTGACTGCGTCCTCCCTGCTAAAACTGTGTCCTCTCTCCTGGACTGCGCAGTCACTCCAAGGGTCAGCTCCTCTGCCAAACGTCCACCCAAAATCCACTGCAAATCACCTACTGAAACTGAAGGAAATACCTTGCTCGAGCAGGCACTCGAAGTCCCCCGGAGCCAAGGGCGAGATCTCCGACCGGAGACACTCAGTTCGCACTAAACAGTGTTGCAGACCGACTAAACAACCGGCGTGCTGAAGTAGACAGAAGTCTAGCTCTCAATATCATCAACATATCAATAATGCCAAATGGAGTGAAAACCCCACCTTTTATAGTGCTAGCTCCCTCAAAAACCCTAACTGCGTCCTTGACCTCCTCCTTGACCTGCGCAGTTACCTTAGGAGCCTACATGAGGCCTCCCCTCATGTGTATGTGGACCCCCAAGGCCTTCCCCTTTAAGTTACAACGTTCATCAACTAGGAAGCACTTTATTTTATTAAGTGAGTTGACCCCCTATTTCTCACTTTATTTATTAATTTAACTAAAGGCGGCAAAACTATACAAAAATGAAATATTCCAATTAGCGGTGCTAATTAGGAATGTACACAAGATACAGGCATATGATTTTGACATCGAGTATGTCAAGGGGAAGAACAACGTGGTGGCCGATGCATTGTCGCGTAGACCAACAGCGTTGTCTTTGATGAGTATAGATACGGATTGGAGGGCTCAGCTGTTGGTAGAATACTCCAAGGACCGTTTTGCATGTGAGGTGTTGGATGGACAGGTTACAGATGACAAGTACAGGGTGATGGATGAGGTGATCTACTTCAGGGACAGGATCTTCTTGACCGAGGGCTCAAAGCTCGAGGAGAAGATATTGCACGCCTCACATGATTCACCGCTATCGGGCCACCAGGGGTTCACCAAGACCTATAGGGCCATCAGAGAGAGGTTCTCATGGAAGGGCCTCAAGGAGGACGTACTCTGACATGTCAGGGAGTGCGAGGTTTGCCAATGCAATAAGGGAGAGATGAACCATCCGACGGGTTTTCTGCAGCCTCTTCCCATTCCAAAAGGAAAATGGGAGAGTATTTCGATGGATTTCATCACAGGGTTGCCCACTGTACAGGGCAAGGATTGCTTATTTGTAGTCGTTGATCGGCTGACAAAGTATGCACACTTCTTCGCTATATCAACACGACACACTGCAACACAGGTGGCGGAGTTGTTCTTCAGGGATGTGTTCAGATTGCATGGTCTCCCAAAGACCATTGTCAGTGACAGGGATAGCCGCTTCATGGGCGGGTTTTGGCAAGAACTTTTCCGTTTGGTGGGCACTGAGTTGACCCCGAGCACTAGTTATCACCCACAGATGGACGGGCAGACAAAATACGTTAATTATGGGAACGGAGATAGTGAACACGTGGGTGGAAAGGCTACTTGTGAAACTATGTCGGCGGGTAACAAAAGGCATGGTTGCGAGTGATTTGCACTTGGGAGCAAAAGTTGCCTTTATACATCATATCTCTATCGGTATGTCTCCATTTTGTATGCTTATATGGGTATCATGCTTTATCTTTTCTTTGTGTGATGTTTGGTGATATATTCCGAGAGTATTTCTATGCTTGCCTAGTGCAAGCCAAGGTGCCATCACTACGATCACCTTTGTACTTATTTCATCTTTCGATATTTAATAAAATGGCTTAGCGTTCTCCATATTGTCTCTTGTTCATGTGATATCTCTTTAGTTGCTTTGTAGTTCTTTGTTTATGTGCTTTATATTGTTGTTTATTTCTATTCGGAATATTACGGTGGTATTAGAGCTCATAGACTTGGCTCGGCTCTGTGGAGCAGATTGTCTATGACACCGATGGGAAAACCATACATCCGTTACAGGGAGGAAGTATAAAGACCAAGAGCGGAGGTTAGAGATCACTTTCGAGGAAGGTGACCGCGTTCCGGTAGTGGACGCGAAGAGGAGGAACCAATGGCGGAGGAAAGAGATGCGGGAAGGAGTTAGGTGAACTTCTCCTCAAATCGGTGCGAGGGATTTGTCGAGGCGGATAGAAGAGATGGGGCAAGGGTTCATTTGCGAGAATCTAGACAGCGTGAAACGCCAAGGGGTTTCCATATCGAAGAGGGATCGGGCACATCCCATCATTTACGGGAGCACCTCACGGCGCGGCGGAGATGGCATCACATACACCTCCACGTTCCACGATGCCCACATTCCTTGCCGCGAATGCGGGGTAGGAGCACGGCGAGAGTAGGAGCCGGCTCACATGGGAGATTACTTTGCGAGTATCGGTCCTACGGATAGGAGTTCGAGATGCCCTCACATTCCATGATTTCGTACAACTCAAGAGGGATAGCGGGACCCGCGACCATCACGGGGAAATAGGCATTCTCGGGATGGCGATGTACAATGCACGGTAGGCGGATTCTATCTACGACATTTGATGGGTCCACCAAGTGTTCGGCAAAGGCTTGGGTGGAGAAGTTGGATATATATTTCCGACTTAACCGGATGGCGGGAGATAGAGGCCATCAAGGTGGCAACGCTGCACTTGGAGGGCGAGGCCAATGACTGGTGGTTTCATGGGATGGCTACGGCTGGGGCACTCGGGGAAGTGACGACATATGCTTTGAGTTTACATAGAGGTCGATAGAGCGATTTGATCGGAGGGATCCGGAGGAGCACTTTGTTGAGATGACTAAGCTCAGCGAGCACGGGAGGAGTCCGAACACATACATTTCGAGTTCTTGAGACTCTTCATGATGGTGCTCGATTTGTCAGCGGCTGGATGATCTACATGTTCATCGATGAATTGGCGAGCCTCTTCGAGAGTTAGTCGGATCGACAAGGCCGGCTACACTCCATGACGCGGTCGGGAGGACTCGGGACTTGCGGGATGCACTACCTGGGACTAGAGCTCCTTTTCCCCAAAGGCGGCATTCCGGTACGAAGGGGAAGGACATGAGGGTTCTGCCTCCAAAGGGGAACCGGAGCGAGAGGGCCCTTGGATGACGAGACCCGGGGAGAGCTGCGAGGCGGAAGAGGCTATGTTTCACATGCCGAGGAGCCATGGGCACCGAGGACACGGGTTGTGCGCGGGGAAGGCACATTACATCGAGGTTTTCTCCGACGGTGGCGGGGAAGAGGAGGAGTATGAGGAGATAGAGGCGAGGGAGGCAACGGTGCGGCGCGGAGGGGAGATCATCCGCCACCTCAACCACCGGGGAGCGGGAGGTGCGGCATTTGCACCTATCGGGGGAGCCCTTGCTTCTTTGCGAGGAGTCCCCAAATACTTGACAACTGCGTGTCCTAAGCACTTGTGCGGGGACAACGCGTTTCGGTGATTAGTGGATAGTGGGGCCACCCACAATTTTATTGATGCCCGAGTTGGTAGAGCGTAGGAGCATACCAACAAAGACCTTTGATAGGTTTTTGGTGCTTGGTTCCAGGGTGACGGGGACCATGCGGTGTGCCGTGTATGTGCCGGCCTTGGCAGTGACTATGGGGACTTACACCCTCACAGATCACTTCTTCGTGGTGGACATTCGGGACACCAATGTGATACGAGGGGTGTAGTGGTTGATCATGCTAGGGAAGGTCACCACGAGTTGGGGAGACCTTGGAGATGGAGTGGACGGATAAGAAGACTAGGAGGCATGAGAAGATTACGGGTATGCATACATATCCACCACGAGACAATTTCAACACACCCTTTGGATGGAGGCGGATTTTTTGGAAAGGAGACATAGAGTGGGCGGTGGAGCTGCGTGTTTCGAAGGCAAGATCGACAGGGGCAAGCCGTGCACCCGGATGTACAGTCCATTTTAGACAAATATGCCACGGTTTTTGGAGAGATACCACGGGGCAGCCACCGGATCGGGGATTTGAGCACACGATTGAGGCCGGAGCGGGGCATCCGAGCTATCATCTCTACACCCTATAGGCATCCTAAGGCCTACGGGATGAGATTGAGAGGGCCATTCATGAGCTCTTAGCTCTTGGGCACATCAGTCCTAGCACGAGCCCTTTTTATTTTTTTAGTAGTATTGGTGAAGAAGAAGGACGACACATTGAGGATGTGCATTGACTACGGGCCCTCAACAAGAAGACCATGAAGAACAGGTACCCCATTCCACGGATAGATGAGTTGATGGATGAGTTGAGGGGATCGAAGTTCTTCTCGAAGATTGACTTGAGATCCGGGTACCATCGGATTTGCGTAAGGGAGCGAGGATGTTCCCAAGACCACTTTCAAATGTCATTATGGTCACTTTGAGTTCTTGGTGATGCCCTTTGAGGGCTGACAGAATGCTCAGACCACTTTTCGATCATGCATGAATCACATCTTTTGCGAGTCACTTGAGGAAGTTTGTGTTAGTGTTTTTTCGATGACATCTTGATTTACATCGGGACATGGGAGGAGCACCTACAACATATTGAGGTTGTATTGCGCATATTGGAGGAGAAACAATTTTATGCTAAGCTCTCCAAATGCGAGTTTGAGGGCTGACAGAGATGCTCTACTTGGGGCACATCATTGGGGTGGACGGAGTGAGGGTCCACGAGGAGAAGATCGGGGCCATCGGGGATTGGCCGGAAGCCGAAGAATGTGACGGAGCTTCGGTGGTTTGTAGGTATCTGCACCTACTACTAGAAGTTCGTCAAGAGATTTTCCCAACTTGTCGCGCCCCTTACGGACCTTACCAAAAAGGGGGCATTCGGTTGGGCGACACGACGTAGCGAGGGCTTTCGGCGGGGCTCAAGGAGGTGATGAGCGATTTGTCCGGTTTTGGCATTGCCGGATTTTACGCAACCCTTTGTCCTAGAGTGCGATGCATCGGGGGAGAGGATAGGCACGATGCTGATGCGGGGAGGCCACCCCATAGCTTTCGAGAGCGGAAGCTATTGCCACATGAGAGGTTGTATCTCTGTATACGACAAGGAGATGTTGGCTATCATGCATGCATTGGCCAAATTTCGGCGTGCACGGTCGGGAACGGGTTTAGAGTGAGGGACCGACCACAACAACCTCCGATTCTTCCTAGAGCGAGACGGTTGCGGGAGAGGTAGCGAGAAGTGGGTCGGCAAGATCCGGGCATATGATTTTGACATCGATTATGTCAAGGGGAAGAACAACGTGGTGGCCGATGCATTTTACTAAGTAGACCGACGACGTTGTCCTTGATGAGTTTAGATACGGATCTGGAGGGCACTGAGTGATTGGTCGAGTACTCCAAGGGATCTGTTTTGCACGTGAGGTGTTGGATGGATAGGTTACGGATGATAGGTATAGGGTGATGGATGAGGTGATCTACTTCGGGGGATAGGATCTTCTTGACCGAGGGGCTCCAAGCTCAAGGGGGAAGATATTGCGCGCCTCACATGATTCTCCACTATCGAGCCACCGAGGGGTTCACCAAGACCTATAGGGGCCATCGGAGAGAGGTTCTCATGGAAGGGCCTCAAGGAGGACGTACTCCGACATGTCGGGGAGTGCGAAGTTTGTCGGCGCAATAAGGGAGAGATGAACCATCCAACGGGTTTACAGCGACCTCTTCCCATACCGGAGGGGGAAATGGGAGAGTATTTCGATGGATTTCATCACGGGGTTGGCCACTTTACGAGGGCAAGGATTGCATATTTGTAGTCATTGATTGGGTCGACAAAGTATGCACATTTCTTCGCTATATCGACACGTTACTACTAGCGACACAGGGTGGCGAGTTATTTTTCGGGGATGTTTTCAAATTGCATGGTCTCCCAATGACCATTATCGATGATGAGGATAGGTGCTTCATGGGCGGGTTTTGGTAGAAACTTTTTCGTTTGGTGGGCACCAGAGTTGACCTCGAGCACTAGTTATCACCCACGGACGGACGGGCGGACGGAGATAGTGAACAAGTGGGTGGAAGGCTACTTGCAAAACTATGTCGACGAGCGAGTAAAAGGCATGGTTACGATGGTTGGACTTGGGGAAATCTTGTTATAACACCACACATCATATGTCTATCGGTACGTCTCCATTTTATGCTTTATATGGGTATCATGCTTTATCTTTTTGCTGACGTGATGTTTGGTGCTAGCAAGGCCCCTAAGGCCAAGGATTGGATCCAAGAGAGTCGGGATATACTCGAGCTCTTAAGGATAACATAGCTACAACACAAAATTAGCGAGTGTCGTATGTCGATAGGGGGACGTGTTGAGAGACAATTTGAGGTAGGGGACTTGGTCTACCTACGATGGTAGCCATATCGGCAATCCTTCTTTGAAGCGAAGGAGGCTGAAAGCTCGGGCCCCGCTTTTATGGACCATACGGGGTGACACACGGGAATTGGGGGAGGTTGCATATGAGTTGGAGTCGCCCTACGGGTAGGGAGGATTCATAATATTTTCCATGTGTCATGCTTGAAGAAGGCACTAGGACAACAGTGGCGCAGTCGAGGAGCTCCCGCCCACATATGATGAGGGGCATTTGGTGCTACTGTACTGGGAGGCCATTATTGACACTAGGGAGAGGCAGGTACACGGAGCAAGATAGTCGGGGAATATACGGTAAGATGGAGGAATCTCACAGGATGAGTATGTCACTGGGGAGAGTGAGAAAATTCTACAACATCCATCATTGCGAGTTGCTTGAGGACAAGCAACATTTTGTCGAGGGAGGACTGTAATATTCCCAATTAGCAATAGCTAATTGGAAACTTTAAATTTTGACTATTTCACTTTAATAAAGTTAAGTTAGAAATAAAATGGGTGAAGAAGGACACTTAACTCACACTTAGGATAAAAACATTTCCTAGAGTCACTTCGGGACATGATTACTTGGTAGCGTGGGGCCTAGAGGACGAAATGGCGGCGTGGAGGAGATGTTAGCATGGGTAGCATGGGCCAAGTTAGCGCGAGCTAGAGGGATAGCGTGGCCCAAGGAGACGAGCGTGGTGGATGGTGGGGCCTAGGTGAGAGCAAGGCTCTCCAGGGCATAAAAAGGAGAGAGGCTCCTCATTTGGATTATTCGATTATGCATCTATGTTATTTGTCTCTTGAGATTGAGCACGCTTTTGCTTTGTTTAGCAAAGTCTACACGTCTTTCGTTCAACACATCGGGTGTCTCCGTGCGGAGATCCCAACCTCGACCTCGGGGGATTTTGAGTGCTGCTCGGGTGAGGAGTTCCATACGTATTTTCTCTGGAGAGAGTTGTAGCAACCACGGTTGGGAGCATTCACTTGCGAGAGACAGTGCGATCAGTGAGAGGGAGGACGCGATCTTTGGAGGAGGTGATTCCGGGATTGAGGGTCTATCGGGGATTCGACTCGGGAGAGTTGAAAAGGGGTCGGCGCTTCCCTATTCCATCATTTTGGTAGAGTTGGAGGCCATTGTTTGCACCCGGATCATTCGGGGGCCGGCGTTTATCATTGGGGAAAGCGTGGAGCCTCAAGGGAGGTCATTTTCGGAGGTCGACCATTTCCGAAAAGCTCTTTGGGATTTTTCTAGGTATTGGGTGGAGAGGCCATTCCCAAAGTTTCATAATTTTACGAGGTGGGGAGCGGCCCCAAATAATCGGTTCATTTCAGCAGTAGCAACAACACAACAACGAGCACCAACGACTTTGGAGATTACGCGGTCATTGAGGGGCGAAGCCATTCAATGATATATTACGAGAGTATTTCTACGCTTGCCTAGTGCAAGCCAAGGTGCCATCATTTTGATCGGCTTTGTACTTATTTCATCTTTTAGTATTTAATAAAATGGCTTAGCGTTCTCCATATTGTCTCTTGTTCATGTGATATCTCTCTAGTTGGTGTAGTTCTTTGTTTATGTGCTTTATATTGTTTGTTTATTTCTATTCGGAATATTACAACCCATCTGTAGCTGCTCTACATATTAATGTCGCCCCAACTCTTCTCTCGAGGCACATGAGCACTCATAGCCACATCATCCTCACTACCGCTGTCCCCTCTAGCTGCTGATGCCTTGGAATCAAAAGATTGCTTCCCCTTCCTCTTAGGACAAGTGCTGGTGAAGTGTCCAAGTTTGCCAGATCTAAAGCACTGGGCCTTAGATAGGTCCTTCTTCTTCTTCCCTTGCTTTTGCTGTCCCTTTGATGCAAGGGCCACATCCTCCTCCTCCTCCTTCTTCACTTTGCTACTTCCGCTGCTGAATTCCCTCTTGGTCATCTGTCGGATCTCCTCCTGTCGAAGGATAGCCCACGTCACCCCAATTAGTGAGTTGTGCTCTGCCCAAAATGATTTGGACAAAGGTCTCCCACTCATTAGTGACTGCATTAAGGGCAGTCCTTACCAAGAGCCCCTCATCTGGAGTTGATCCCATGGCAATCAGCTGATCACGGATCGTCTGCAATATGGAGAGGAACAGATCTATCTCTTCCCCCTTATGCATTTGGAACATCCTTATCTGGTTCTCCAGAAGCATCCTCCGTTGGGCGGAGCTGCCTTGATACAATGTGGTTAAGGATGTCCACATCTCATGTGCTGTCCTCTTTTCAACAATGTGTGGGACCACATGATCCTTCACCGCATCCATTATCAAGCGCTTTGTCCGCGCTTGATTCTCGTTAAACTTCTTCAGAGTGTCCGCATCGGTCGGCACAGCTAAGACATTTTCCACGTGGTCTCCGATGCCATACTCCTCCAGGACTGACAGGATTTTGGCCTTCCAGATCGCGAAGTTGGACACATCGTCCAACCTATCCTGATCACGCAGTCCATACGGGGCCATCTAGCTCAAAATCTGTCGAAGCATGTACTCGTCTCCCTTCTACTGCTGGTATACTCAACAAAAGACTGCATCTGGGTTTCTTGGCGATAGAAAATCTCTAGAGTAGCTGCTCTCTCTGACAACTAATTTCCCTCTTGGAAATCCTCTGCCAAATCTGCTGAATCAGTCCTCTACGATCACCCTCCTGATCGAGTCTCAGATTTCTTTGGCACAAATCTGCTGAGCGACTATTCTCCTCTCGCTTTTGTCACCTTTGCTAGGCACTGTTCTGCACTGACAGAACCTATGCCACACCAGCAACTTCTGAAGATTAGAAACTTCACTTCTGGCCTTGGCAAACTGCACAACTCACCAACTCGGACTGTGTCACCCTCCTGGTGCTGCGTCACCCTCTACGTGAGCAGACTAGCTCAACGTCCCTCTCCTGGTGCTGCGTCAACCTCTGTGTGAGCAGATTGGCTCCGCGTCAGCTCTTTGGAGCTGTGTCAGCCTCTGCATGAGCAAAGGACTTTGCGTCACCCTTGCAGGGTCTGCTGTCCCTCTGGTGCTGCGTTGCCTTCTTCTGGATCAGTGCTGCTTCAGCTGCCCTTTCTGCAACAAATATCTTCAGCCGCTTTGTTGATGGTTTAGCTTGATCTGCAATGCTCCGATACCATGTGAAAATTTATGAATCCTTATTACAGAAATCCTACTGCTAACTATTGATTTACTTCTCTTACTTGATTTATTACACAAGTTATTTAACTGAATATTCAGTAAAACTTTGAAGTAAACACAAATAGCAGCCTACACAATTATAGATCATTTACTGAACATCGCGCACATATGACAAATGACAGATTTTTCGGACAAATGTCCCCGGAAAAACCCAATGCGGGAAAACCGGTGCAGCAAATATGAAGGTTTATTATTATTAAGCAATAGTTTCTGAGTACATCTAGGGTGCCATAAACTCGGCTCACCCAACAGAGAAAACCTCGGTAGTCAGAGAAAATGTGAGATATACCTCACTCTCGCAAGTCTCGGCCAATCCGGATGAGCAACTGGTGAAACCCCAGTTGGCTCTGCACAACCATTGGGTCAGCCTGCATAGTCTTGGCTGAGGGACTGCGTCACCCTAGCTCTGCGTGGATTTGCTTCTCCCGGATCTCGGTTTTAGCCTTGCTGGCTCAGAAACCCTTACTTCCGGCAGAATTTCGGACTTCTGATTGGAGACATTGCGCTGCCCCTATGTGAGCCCTGCGTGGGCCTGCATCACCATCCTGAAGGACTGCGTCACACCCTGTAAATTTATGTAGATGTTCTATGCTTGATGCAACTTTACTTTCTCTTCAATATTAGACAACAATCACACAAACAATAAAGTAAAATGCTGATAGAACATACCAGTAGATCGATAGAAGACAAGCCAGAAATATATAAGTGTGTTGGTGCGTTACGACGGTCAATAGGATGCTTCAACTGGCAGAGTCTCAATATGGTCAGCCAACCTGTAATGTCACACAACCCTCTAGGACAGCCAAACGGTAAACTCAAAAGTCAACCCAAAAAGTCAACAGTCAACACAAACAACAACAGCAGCTAGGTCAATGCTGAAAAGTCAAAGTCAACGTTTTGCCTCGGGAATGGTGCCAGAAAATGTGGATTAGGAAAATCAAACTTTTGGGAGAGTTTCAGGTTGATTTGACCTTCCGTTGACCAAAGTCAACACTGTTCAAAGTTTGCTGCAGAAACCCTAAACCGAAATTAGAAATGTGCTGCTGTTGGAATTTTCCCACGTGTGGAGAGAAGAGCCACCAAGGACACCGAACCAATCAAATGAGGAGAGAGAAATGTGGGAGGATGAGATGAGTGAAAATGTCCTCCAACGTTGACCAATATATATCCATCAGTGAGAGTGTGTGACAACTGTTGGGGCACAAAACCTTAAGGCCGACCTACACATATCTTGAATAAATTCAAAATAAATGTTCTACTCATCGGATCAAGGTGATCTTTAGATCGATCTTGCACCTCTCCGAAAGAGGAACCCAATAAAAATATTGGTATCTTCATTTGAGCATCACAACATGGAGTTTGGACCTAGTTGTCCAAAATTAACACTCCCTCTCAACTAGGAAGAACTCCATCCACCTGTGCAATCCAAACATCGTGTGTCATCCTGCCGTAACTTGCTTTGCTAGCTTCTTTATTTCAGAACAGAAGTGGGTCAGTCACAAAGACATCATTCCCAACTGACAGCTTCAGCCCAGAGGTCCGAAACCTCTATAGGACTCACAAAGAGTCTCATACCAACCCGACGTTGGTTTATCTGACCCGAAGTCAGTAGGAGGTCCGAAACTTCACTAGACTTGATCCCAGATCAAGTGGTTGGACCATGCCATCCTAGATAGAGAGTACGACAATCTCTGATGCGTCCATCAGTCTTTGCTACTAGTCTCTAACTTTTCCCACCTCACTGGCCAAATGAGAGGTACTTCCCATGAGCCCTGAACTCAATGGGTAGGATGCATACGGGGAACAGATAATGAGAGGTGAACCAACTCAATCATCACAATGGTGGGGCAGAAGCACACCAACACGGTTCGGCAAGCCTAGCCCTTTGGTTGCTTATAGCTCCGAGAAGCTATCCCCAAAGCCCCCTAGAGCTCCCAGAGCTCATCGTCCAACAGGACCCTCAGCATAGGGTCGTTCCACGATACTAAGACTCTCACGGAAAGTTAGGAACTTGACCTTCCCCAGGGGCTTTGTGAGAATATCCGCGACCTGCTCATCAGTTCCTATATGATCGAGCCTTACGGCACATCACTGTACCATATCCCGGATAAAGTGGTACCTGATATCAATATGCTTGGATCGATTGTGGAACACGGGATTCTCGGACAACCGAATTCCACTTCGGTTATCATAGAGTATGACGGTGGTATCTAGCACCTGCCCGAACAACTCACTGAAGAGCTTTCACAACCAAACTGCTTCACAATAGGCCATACTCGCTGTAATGTATTCGGCCTCCGCGGTGCTCAAAGCCACTGACTTCTGCTTCCTGCTCATCCATGATATCGAAGCAGATCCAAGTATGAAGCAGCATCCCAATGTGCTTTTACGATCCACCACACTGCCAGTCGAATCGGCATCAGTATATCCAAGGAGTGTCACACTCCTGACAATGTATCTCAACCCATGGTTTATCATGCCCCGAAGATATCTCAGAAGATTCTTGGCACCAGCCCAGTGAGTGTGACGAGGCCCAACCATCTGTTGACTCAAAGTGTTCACTGCAAAACATATGTCCGGACGGGTGTTCACTAAGAACATCAGGGCCCCTACGAGTTGCCGATACTCAGTAGGATTTTCTAACATGGGCCCAGCAGTGCTGCCACTCAACTTCTTAAAGTTGAGCTCCATCGGTGTCGACACGGACTTACAGTCCACCATACCAAATCTTTCCAAAAGCTTTACAATGTATTTTCCTTGAGAAAGGAAAATCTCGCTTGGTCTCTGCCAGACCTCTAGGTCTAGGAAGTAATGCATTAGTCCTAGGTCCTTCATCTCGAACTCAGCAGCGAGCTCCCTCTTGTATTGATGAATGAGAGGGTCAGCACTTGTTAGGAAAAGGTCGTCCACATACAAAACCTGAATGAGAGGCTTCTCTCTATCAACCTTGAAGTAAAGGTTCGGATCAGCATTACTATGAGTGAAGCCCAGCTTCATCAAGTAGCTATCTATCCTCTCGTACCAAGCTCTGGGTGCTTGCTTCAACCCATAGAGGGCTTTCTTCAACCTGGAGACATGGGTGTCCCGATCTTGGACTTCGAATCCCAGAGGTTGCTCTACATACACCTCTTCCTTTATCGCACCATGCAGAAATGCGGTCTTCACATCCATCTGATGAAGACTCCATCCTTGCGTAGCAGCAAGGGCTATGATAGATCGGATGGTGGTATATCGGGCCAGAGGTGAAAATATGTCATCAGAGTCTATGCCTTCCTTTTAAGAGAAGCCACGGGCAACGAATCTTGCCTTGAACTCTTCAGCACTTCCATCAGATCCATGCTTGATCTTGTAGAGCCATTTCGAGGTGACAACTGCTTTCTCCTCTGGTCTTGGAACCACATCTCAGACATAATTCTTCAATATGGACTCATATTCTTTGTTCATTGCATCCTTCCAGACTTGATGCTTTACGGCTTTCTCAAAAGATCCAGGCTCAGATTGTACAATAGTACTCATGGCTGCTAGATACCCTTGGTATCTATTCAGCTTCTTGCTTTCACGGAATGTTCCCCTTGGGGCCATATGTCCCTCGACATCCTCGGGAGTGCCCGTGAGCCATGATGGTCTCTTCCCCAATGAAGGAGGTGGATCAATTGGGTCCATTGGTCATTGTCTCATCCTTCGATTCTTCTTGATTTTCAGGCCTTGCTTCATGATCTTCCTCAGATCTCGGAAGATTGACTACTTTCCTCAGGGAAGCATCTTCGTCAAAGGTGACATCGTGGCATATCTCCACTTCCCTTTGACCACGCACATAGACTCTATAGGCCTTTGAAGTGTCGCTGTAGCCCACAAACATTCCCTTCTTCCCAGAAGCATCCAACTTGCTCCTCTTCTCTTTCGGCACATGAAAATAAATAGGACATCCAAAAACTCTAAAATGTGAGACGTGAGGTTTCTTACCAGTCAAAACGTCTTCGGGAGTTTTGGAGTCGAGAGCGGAATGCAGGCATCGGTTTTGTATGTACACAACAGTGTTCGCAGCTTCTCCCCATAGAAGCTTCGGTAGACCCTGGTCACATAGCATGGCACGGGCAGCTTCCACAATGGTCTTGTTCTTTCGTTCAGCAACGCCATTCTGCTCAGGAGTATAGACAGTTGTGGTCTCCTTCTTGATGCCAGCTTCTTTGCAAAAGTTCTTGAACTCGTTCGTCTCATATTCAGTGCCATTATTGGTCCTCAATATCTTGATCTTCTTCCTTGTTAGATTTTCCACCAAGGCTTTGAAGGTACGAAACCACATGAAAGCCTCATCCTTCTTCTTCAAGAAGTATATCCAGGTTTTGTGAGAGAAGTCATCTATGAATGCCATATAATAAGAACATGTAATATTCCCAATTAGCGACAACGAATTGGAAATATTAATTTTGATCAATTTTGCCTACTATAGTTAAATTCTAAATAAAAGTGAGTTGAGGGGGGACATAACTCACTCTAAACATAAAGTTCACTCCCTAGTAGACACAACGTTGTAGCTTAAGTGGGCCAAGGGGGGCAAAGAGACCACATAGAGAGGGGACCCACTAGAGCACGTGGAGGGACTGCGCAGGATGAGTTGGCAGCGTGGGGCCAGGAGAGGCTACGTTGGAGATGATGGGCCTAGGGTTTGAGAGAGAGGCCAACGTTATAAAAGGAGGAGAGCCTCCTCATTTTGGTCATTCGATGTTTATGATATTGAGCTGGTCATTTCGACTTCTTGAGCACGCTGGTTGTTTAGCTAGTCTGTAGCACTGTTTAGTGCACCGAGTGTCTTTGTTCGGAGATCTCACCCTCAGCCCCGGGAGACTTCGAGTGCCTGCTCAGGTGAGGTAGTCCCATCAGTATTTTTGCAGGAGGATCGAGTTGAGGCTTGGTGGTGGAGCTTGGCACTTAGTGACTGTGCAGTGTTGAGAGGGAGGACGCAATCCATTTCTTGGGAGCTCTGGATTGGGTTTCTTCTGGAGGTTTTGAGCTTTGAGATTGAGCAAGGGGCCAGCCCTTGCCTGTTGGAGGATTTTGGCAGAGTTTGAGGCAGTATCTTGGTGGATTCCCTTCAGTGTCAGCACAGAGCCTTGGAGGATAGCGTAGATTCGCAAGGGGGTGATTTTCGGGGGTTGGCTATTCTAGAAATGCTCTCTGGGCTTTTCTGGGTTTGGTGAGTAGAGGTGGATTCCAGAGTTTCAGCTTTTTTTGAGTAGGGGAGAAGCCCCAAATACTCATTTTGGTTCCAGCAGTAGTAGCAGCACAACAGTTTTTCGGTAGCTTGGACGCAGATCAGAGAGCAGCAATTTCTTTGTCATTCTGAGAGCCTTTCTACACTTGCCTGGTGCAAGTCTAGGTGCCATCACTCTGATCACCTATTGTACTCATTTCTATTCTCAGTATAATAAAATGGCTTAGCTTTCTCTCTATATTTCTGAGTATCTATTACATGTTCTACATATGCTCTTGTATGCTTGCACTACTGTTATTTCTTTCTTTGAGCATTCTAGATAGTATACCACTTGGTGTGTTTTTCCCATACTCTTAGACAGAGTCTGGAAAGGGCCAAGTAGCCTCCAGATCTCACCTTCTTTTCAGAGATGACATATCTGGTAAACGCCCTCCCAGTCCATCTCTGGTTGGAGTTTGCTTGTGTTTGAGATATATCCCTGAAAAGGGATATTACAGTGGTATCAGAGCATAGATCTGGCTCAGCCTGTGGAGCTAGTTATCTATGACACCGGGGGAGAAACCCTACATTTGCTACAGAGGTAGGAAGTACAGAGATATCGAGCGTAGGTTGGAGAACACCTACGGAGAGGGTGACTGCGTTCGGGTGGTGGACGCAGAATAGGAGGAGCCTGTGATAGACGCAGAACAGGAGGGGCCTGTGGTAGATTCAGAGCAGGAAGTACCGATGGCAGATGATAGTGATGCAAAGAGTTTTGGGGAAGCACTCCTCAAGTCAGTCCAGGATTTGTCGAGGCAGATTGAGATGATGGGTCAGAGATTCACTGTTGTGGAGGCTAGACAGCGTGAAACCCCAAGGGGTTTCCATGTTGGTGAGGGGTCGGGCACATCCCACCATTTGCAGGAGCGGGATGCCACTTCGCACCAGGCATCACAATGACCTACACGTTCCACTATGCCCACTTTTCTGGGTGCAGACACAGGGGCAGGAGCACAGCAGGAGCTGGAGCTTGGCCACATGGGTGATTACTTTGCTGAGTACCAGGCATATGGGCAGGAGTTCAGGGATGCCCTTTCATTCAAAGACTTTGTTAAGCTCCAGCGGGACAGCAGACCCCGCGACCATCACAGAGGGCACCGACATTATCATGATGGAGACACCCAGCGTACAGCGAGCCGATTCCATTTGCCTACATTTGATGGTTCATCAAATAGTTCGGCAAAGTCTTGGGTGGAGACGCTGGACATATATTTCCAGCTCAACTAGATGGTAGAGACAGAGGCTATCAAGGTGGCTACGCTGCATTTGGATGGTGAGGCCCAGGATTGGTGGTTCCATGGGATGGTGACACTCGAGCATTCGACAGTGACCACATATGCCGAGTTCACCCGGAGACTGATAGAGAGGTTTGACCGGAGGGATCCGGAATAACACTTTGTTGAGCTGACGAGGCTCAAACAGACTGGGAGCTCGGAGACATATATTGCAGATTTCTTGAGGCTTTCAGTGATGGTGCCCAATCTATCCGCGGCACGGATGATATACATGTTCATTGAGGGGTTAGCAGAGCCACTTCGAGGTTTGGTCAGATCCACCAGACCAGCCACACTCCAGGACGCAGTTGGCAGGACCCGGGATTTGTAGGATGCTTTACCCTGGACCAGGGCACCTTACCCCCAGAGATAGGCTTTCGAGCCAAAGGGGAAGGATGTGAGGATTCCGCCTCCTAAGGGGAATCTGGGTAGGGGACAGCTAGATGAGGATGCCAGGAGGGAGTTGAAGAAGAAGAGGTTGTGTTTTACCTATCAGGAGCCGTGGGCGCCGGGACACAGATGTGCTGCTGGCAAAGCACATTTTATCGAGGTCTTCTCCGATAGCAGCGGGGAAGAGGATGAGTATGAGGATGGGGAGGTAGGAGACAGTCAGGCAGCGCAACACCATTTGCCACCTCCACCTCCAGGAGCAGGAGGTGCAGCTTTTGCACCCACAGGGGGGACCCTTGCAGCATTGCGGGGAGTACCCAAGTATTTGACGCTGGGTGTCCGAGGGACAGTACGTGGGCAGCGAATTTCAGTTTTGGTAGACAGTGGGGCAACCCACAACTTCATCGATGCACAGATGGTTGAGCGGAGAGGCATACCGACAGAGAGCTTCGATGGATTTTCAGTGTTGGTCCTAGGAGATCAGACGATGCAGTGCTAGATATGTTCCAGAGCTGGCTGTGACGATGGGTACCTACACAGTGACCGACCACTCTTTCGTGGTCAACATACCAGATACCAATGTGGTATTGGGTGTACAGTGGCTGATTACTCTAGGGAAGGTCACCACAGATTGGGAGGCCTTGGAGATGGAGTGGGATGATAAGAAGACCGGGAAGCATGAGAAGATACGTGGGATGCACACTTACCCACCTCAGACTGTTTCAGCTCACTGGATGGAGGCAGACTTCTGGAAGGGAGACATAGAGTGGGCAGTAGAGTTGCGGGCATCAGAGGCAGGGACTACCGGGCAGACAGTTCATCCTGATATACAGGCCATCCTTGACAGGTATGACACAATGTTTGGGGAGATACTGCCAGGACAGCCACCAGATCGGGGGTTTGAGCACACTATTGAGCTAGAGCAGGGCATCTAGGCCGTTATTACCACACCCTATAGGCACCCCAAGGCCTATCGGGATGAGATTGAACGGGCCATCCAGGAGTTGCTGGCTCTTGGACATATTCGGCCTAGCACTAGTCCTTTTGCTTCTTCAATGGTGTTGGTGAAGAAGAAGGACGACACATTGAGAATGTGCATTGATTACAGGGCCCTGAATAAAAATACCATGAAGAACAGGTACCCTATACCGCGGATTGATGAGCTGATGGATGAGTTGAGAGGAGCACAGTTCTTCTCAAAGATCGATTTGAGATCCGGGTACCACCAGATTTGCGTGAGGGAACAGGACATTCCCAAGACCGCTTTCAGGTGCCATTACGGCCACTTTGAGTTCTTGGTTATGCCTTTCGGGCTAACCAACACACCAACCACTTTCCAGTCATGCATGAACCATATCTTCCGCAGTCATCTGAGGAAGTTTGTGTTGGTCTTTTTCGATGATATACTGATATATAGCTAGACTTGGGAGGAGCATCTCCAGCACATCGAGGTAGTACTGCATATCTTGGAGGAGCGACAGTTTTATGCTAAGCTCTCCAAGTGTGAGTTTGGGTTGACGGAGATGTTGTATTTGGGACACATCATAGGAGTGGACGGAGTGAGGGTCCACGAGGAGAAGATCAGGGCCATCAGAGATTGGCCAGAGCCGAGAAACGTGACGAAACTTCGAGGATTTGTCGGTATCTCCTCTTATTACAGGAAGTTCGTCAAGAGTTTCTCTCAGCTTGCTGCACCCCTTACAGATTTGACGAAGAAGGGGGCATTCAGTTGGTTAGATACATCGCAGCGGGCCTTTGACAGACTCAAGGAGGTTATGAGTAGCTGCCCAGTGCTTGCGTTGCCAGATTTTACGCAGCCTTTTGTTTTGGAGTGTGATGCGTCAGGAGAGGGGATCGGCGCAGTGTTGATGCAGGGAGGCCACCCTATAGCCTATGAGAGCCGGAAGCTCCTTCCTCATGAGCAGTTGTATGCTATATACGACAAGGAGATGCTGGCCATTATGCATGCATTGGCCAAATTCTGGCAGTACCTGGTGGATCACAGGTTCAGGGTGAGGACTGATCACAACAGCCTCAGGTTCTTTTTGGAGCAGAAGCAGCTACAGGAGAGGCAGTAGAAGTGGATCAGCAAGATCCAGGCTTATGACTTTGACATTGAGTATGTCAAGGGGAAGAACAACTTGGTAGCCGATGCACTTTCACGTAGACCAGCCACGTTGTCTCTGATGAGTTTGGATACAGATTGGAGGGCTCGACTTTTGGTGGAGTACTCTAAGGACAGGTTTGCTTGTGAGGTTCTGGATGGTCAGGTGACAGATGATAGATACAGGGTGATAGATGAGATCATCTACTACAGCGATAGGATCTTCTTGATTGAGGGCTCCCAGCTCAAGAAGAAGATACTTCAGGCATCACATGATTCACCATTGTCCGGCCATCAGGGGTTTACCAAAACCTACAGGGCCATCAAAGAGAGGTTCTCATGGAAGGGCCTCAAGGAGGACGTGCTCCAGCACATCAGGGAGTGCGAGGTTTGCCAGAGAAACAAGGGAGAGATGAGCCATCCCGCAGGTTTGTTGCAGCCTCTTCCCATTCCAGAGGGGAAATGGGAGAGCATTTTGATGGACTTCATCACAGGGTTGCCCATGGTGTAGGGCAAGGACTGTATATACGTCGTCGTTGATCAACTGACGAAGTACGCACACTTTTTCACCATATTCGCACACTATACAGCAGCACAGGTGGCAGAGCTGTTCTTCAGAGAGATCTTCAGGTTACATGGTCTTCTGAAGACCATCATCAATGACAGGTACAGTCGCTTTATGAGCGGATTCTGGCAGGAGCTTTTCCGGCTGGTGGGGACAGAGTTGACACTGAGCACCAGCTACCACCCACAGACAGACGGGCAGACAGAGATAGTTAACAAGTGGCTGGAGGGCTACTTGCGTAACTATTTTAGTGGGCAGCAGAGAGCATGGCTAAAGTGGCTGCATCTAGGGGAGTACTACTACAACAACACACATCACATATCCATCGGTATGTCTCCGTTCTATGCCTTATATGGATATCATTCTTTATCTTTTGCTGATGTGATGTTTGGTGCTAGCAAGGCTCTGAGAGCCAAAGATTGGATCCAAGAGAGCCAGGACATTCTCCGAGCTCTCAAGGATAACATGGCTACCGCGCAGAATCAATAGAAGATGTATGCCGACAGGGGTCGGGTGGAGAGACAGTTTGAGGTAGGGGACTTGGTCTACCTCCGTTTGCAGCCATACCAATAGTCGTCACTGAAGCAGAAGGGAGCTGAGAAGCTCAAGCCACGTTTTTATGGAACATACAGGGTGATACGTAGGGTTGGACAGGTTGCTTATTAGTTGGAGCTGCCCCAAGGCAGCAAGATTCATAACATTTTTCATGTATCATGCCTGAAGAAGGCATTGGGGCAGCAGGTGACAGTGACAGATGAGCTACCGCCTACGGATGATGAGGGGCATTTGGTTTTGCAGCTAGAGGCCATTATTGATACCAGGGAGAGGCAGTTGCGGAGCAGGACAATCCGAGAATTCTTAGTGAGGTGGAAGAATTTGCCGGATGAGGATGCCATTTGGGAGAGTGAGAAAATCTTGCAGCATCCATCACTACAGTTGCTTGGGGTCAAGCAACATTTTGCCGGGGAAGACTGTAATATCCCCAATTAGCGACAACTAATTGGAAATATTAATTTTGATCAATTTTGCCTATTGTAGTTAAATTATAAATAAAAGTGAGTTGAGGGGGGACATAACTCACTCTAAACATAAAGTTCACTCCCTAGTAGACACAACGTTGTAACTTAAGTGGGCCAAGGGGGGCAAAGAGACCACGTAGAGAGGGGACCCACTAGAGCACGTGGAGGGACTGCGTAGGATGAGAGGGAGGACGCAGTCCATTTCTTGCGAGCTCTGGATTGGGTTTCTTCTGGAGGTTTCGAGCTTTGAGAGTGAGCAAGGGGCCAGCACTTGCCTATTGGAGGATTTTGGCAGAGTTTGAGGCAGTATCTTGGTGGATTCCCTTCAGTGTCAGCGTAGAGCCTTGGAGGATAGCGTAGATCCTCAAGGGGGTGATTTTCGGGGTTGGCTATTCCAGAAACGCTCTCTGGGCTTTTCTGGGTTTGGTGAGTAGAGGTGGATTCTAGAGTTTCAGCTTTTTCCGAGTAGGGGAGCAGCCCCAAATACTCATTTTGGTTCCAGCAGTAGCACCAGCACAACAGTTCTTCGGCAGCTTGGACGCAGATCAGAGAGCAGCCATTTCTTTGTCATTCTGAGAGCTTTTCTTCACTTGCCTGGTGCAAGTCTAGGTGCCATCACTCTAATCACCTATTGTATTCATTTCTATTCTCAGTATAATAAAATGGCTTAGCTTTCTCTCTATATTTCTGAGTATCTGTTACATGTTCTACATATGCTCTTGTATGCTTGCACTACTGTTATTTCTTTCTTTGAGCATTCTAGATAGTATACCACTTGGTGTGTTTTTCCCATACTCTTAGATAGAGTCTGGAAAGGGCCAGGTAGCCTCCAGATCTCACCTTCTTTTCAGAGGTGACATATTTGGTAAACGCCCTCCCAGTCCATCTCTGGTTGGAGTTTGTTTGTGTTTGAGAAATATCCCTGAAAAGGGATATTACAGAACATCCTCCCAAGGATGTCACACGAAGCATCCTAGACAGATCAGAATGTATCAATTGCAAGACATCAGATGTCTTTGTGACACTTGAGGGAAAAGGTCCCCTTGTATGCTTTCCTTCGGCACAACCCTGACATACACCTTCATGATTATTTGAAAACTCGGGCATCCCTGTTACCACCTTCCTTGCTTTGGGAAGGGCCTTGTAGTCAGGTGTCCAAACCTTCGGTACCATAGTTCAGTCTGTCGAATAGTATCACACGTCATCGCTCCCAGTGTACTTCATACAACATGGTAGAGTGTATCAACTCTAAACCCAATCGTGATAGCTTCCTTGAAGCTCTTCTTCCAAATGCGCACCTTCCCATCAATGAATGCTAGATTGAAACCTTTGTCTTCCATGGCCGATATAGACACAAGGTTCTTCTTCAAATTAGGTACATAGAGTACATCCTGTAAGCGGAGGACTTGACCTTGAGACAAGTGGAGGCTCACAGTCCCTGCCCATTTCATGGGATATGTGGCATTATCTCCAAGGATAATTTCCAGATTAGTATCCTTCTCAACCATATCAGAAAGTGCTTCCTTGGACCCAGTGATGTGCCTTGAGGCACCACTATCTATCAACCAGACATCCATAGTGTCGGGTGGAGATGCAGTAGAGAGGGCAGATACAAGAATGAATTCATTTCTTTTATCAACAACATTTGATTCCTCATACCTGGAGTTTCTTGACCTTTTGAAAGGTTGACCATTTCCGCTGGAGGGAGCTTTCCTCTTTCCCTTGAACCTGTTGTTCCTTTGATTGCCATTCCTCTGGTTGTTGTTGTTTTTGTTGTCATTATCATCAGGAGAATCCTTCTTGAAAGGACATTCTCTAGCATAGTGACCTGGCCTATGACAAGTGTAACACTTGCCCTTCTTTTCTTGGGCCCCTGCTCTTCCTTTGTTCTTTGGACCACCAAAGTTCTTCTAACTAGAATGAGCAGCGTAGGCAACATTTCCTTCATTTTCATATTCCTTCATTCTTGTCTCTTCTTGTACACATCTCGATAGTACTTCGTCAAAGTCAGGTATCACATTGCTATTGAGAATGGTAGCGTTGAACACATGCCATTCGGATGAGAGCCCTCCAAGTGCAGTGAGTACCATCTCTCGACCAACTATTGTCTCCCCAATAGCCAACAGATTGTTCCTGATCTCGGTCAACTTTAGAAAATATTATTGAACAGACTCATCCCCGCCTTTCTTCAGATTCTTCAATTGATTCTTGAAGAATAGGACTTGATTCGCGTTGTTGGCCTTGAACATGTGGACCAACTTATCATACATCTCTTTGGATGTGCGCAGCTCAGAGATGTAGGCAACCAGACTCTTGTGAATTGAGTCCTTGATCATCAGCTTTGCTTTGATCTCCCCTTTCTTATACTTTGTTTTGGCAGCAGCAGTAGCAGTGAATGGAGGCTCTTGGATTTTACCCTGCACATAGTCCATGACATCTTGGTCTTCCAAGTTAAGATCCAATGTCATCTTCCAAGCATGGAAATGATCCTTCCCATTCAATTTGTCATCAGCCTTAAAGCCATTGTAGTTTGAGGAACCCATCCTCTTGTTCAGTGATTGCTAAAAACTAGGGCTTTGTCTTCACCTCAGCTCTGTTCCCATGTAAATTTATATAGATGTATGCTTGATGCAACTTTACTTTCTCTTCAATATTAGACAACAATCACATAAACAATAAAGTAAAATGCTGATAGAACATACCAGTAGATCGACAGAAGACAAGCCAGAAATATATAAGTGCGTTGGTGCGTTACGACGGTCAATAGGATGCTTCAACCAACAAAGTCTCAATATGGTCAGCCAACCAGCAATGTCACACAACCTTCTAGGACAGCCAAATGGTCAACTCAAAAGTCAACCCAAAAAGTCAATGGTCAACACAAACAGAAGCAACAGCTAGGTCAATGTTGAAAAGTCAAAGTCAATGTTTTGCCTCAGGAATAGTGCCAGAAAATGTGGATTAGGAAAATCGAGCTTTTGGGAGAGTTTCAGGTCGACTTGACCTTGCATTGACCAAAGTCAACGCTGGTCAAAGTTTGCTGCATAAACCCTAGACCGAAATCAGAAATGTGCTGCTGCTGGAATTTTCCCACGTGTGGAGAGAAGAGCCACCAAGGACATCGAACCAATCAGATGAGGAGAGAGAAGTGTGTGAGGATGAGATGAGTGAAAATGTCCTCCAACGTTGACCAATAGATATCCATCAGTGAGGGTGTGTGACACAATTGCTGGGGCACAAAACCTTAAGGCCGGCCTGTAAATGTTCTGCTCATTGGATCAAGATGATATTTCGATCGATCTTGCACCTCTCCGAAAGAGGAACCCAATAAAAATATTTGTAATATCCCAAAAATGGAATTTTCAGCAGATCATGCCTGAAAAACGCATTCTTCAGGTGTCATGGCTGTAGATACCATATAATATGTCTGAGAATTCTTAGCAACCAAAATAAATAACAGCAGCAACCTTTACTCAGCTTTTAAGGGCAAAAAGGTGGGGAAAAGTGAGGATTTTGGCCCTAAAATGAGTGGATCAGAAAATCTGCGTAAAATGACGGCTCAAGGTTCTGGAATATGTTATAATAGGTTAAGAGGGACTTCCATGTCGAATTTCAGCTCAAAGAAAGGCGTTTTACTAAGTTAAACAGTTCCTCCTTCCCGACTAGTCAATAAAAACCCTGATTTCCCAAGACTTTGAGTATGCAGAATTTTGCTGAAGCAAGGGCAGCGTTTTTCCTGAAGGAATAAGATGTAAATCACTATGAATAATCAGATAATAGGTCTAAGAATATGGCATGGGCATTAAGCAAGATTAAACAGCCGCTTTGCATAGAAAACCCCTCAAGATTGAGGTGCCGCAAGACAAGAGAATGATTCAGAAACCCTTCAGCATTTTCTCCAGAAGCTGTGAGACAAGAATATGAATATATAGCTAATAAAAATCTATAGCAGCAATAAAGTGTACAAGCCTTGAGGAAACAACCTCTCAAGAGAAGAACTGCAAGCCTCACTAATACATGTACAATGGCAATGAAAGAACACTGCTATTTCTGCATAAAACTAGGCTATGAAAAACGCAGTCTAAGATAGAATTCTACTCCAACACATAGATATGACAATATATAGCTAAAATACAATAGGGGAGCAAAGCTCTAACCCTTATAAGCAATAAGATCTCAATCCTCCAAGGGATTGGCTGAAATACACAATACGACCAAAATGCCGGAGTTGCTGGGCAGCTATTGCAACTCCAAACTGAAACCAAATAAAGAAGGCTGAATATGATGATAAACTGAAGTAGACCTCCTCCAATAGATCTCCAAAGTGGAAGGCTGATCCTTACACTTGAGATCTTCCCCACAAATCAACCGGCAAACCCTCACAGCAGCTGCACCATAAAAATAACGCAGATGCAAAAAGGGACGGCGCAGTAGGGGCAGAATAACTGTTGGCCTGATGCCAAGATCTGCAAATCAGCTCCAAAATCTCCCAATCTGATCCTCCAAAGGAAAGAGAGACTCTCCCTCTGAAAAGCAAGAGAAGGAGGTGGCGTCGTAAAGTCACCACGACAACACCCTACAACACAGAATTACGCTGCTGCAGCAATAATGCTGTCCTGGAGGATGATACTAAGAAAATAACCTTGCCCGAGCAGGCACTCGAAGTCCCCCGGGGCTAAGGGCGAGATCTCCGACCGGAGACACTCAGTGCACTAAACAGTGCAGCAGACGGGCTAAACAGCCAGCGTGCCAAAGAGAAGACAAATGTCTCGCTCAATAATCAATAATCCAAGAATCCAAGCATGAATGAAATGAGGAGGCTCCTTCATCTTTTATAGTGTTGGTTTCCCTCCAAAACCCAACGTAGTCTCTCTCTCTCCTCCACATCCTCATCCTTATCCACATTCTCATCCTTATCTCCACAGAAGCTTGGAGAAACTTCTAGAGTGTACATAGGCCCCCTCCTCCACATGGTGTTGGGTCCCCCCTTGACTCCCACTTAAGTCACAACGTTGTGGTACTAGGTGGATGTCTTATTTCTTTTAAGTGAGTTTAGACCCCTTTTACTCACTTTTTATTTATTTACAAACTATAGGTGGCAAAATAAACAAAATAGAATATTCCAATTTGCTGTCGCAAATTAGGAATATTACAGTCCCCCCCGGCAAAATGTTGCTTGCCCTCAAGCAAATGCCTGAACAAGTCTCCTCCTAGCGGATGCTCTCCACCGACACTGCAAAATATGCCTGGGTCCTAGATGCGCCACTGAATCTCCCTTGAACTCTGCATCATCCTGATATGAAGGGATCTCTCAATGCCAGGATCCCAAACTGATCTCTCATGGTACCAGTCAACCAATGAAGACCATGACTCCTGCTGTGATGTATCTGTCACGGTGTAAGCTGTCCCATCGACTGTGTACGAACTCATATCCTCTCTCCACTCAAGGCATGGAGTCTGGAATATGATGAGGAACATCTCCCTCATGTGGATCCTCCATCTCCAAGCATTCATCCAAACAAAATGAGCCACCTCCCAACAAGGCAACTCCTGAAAATCTCCTTCCACCTCGAGCTCCGGTAATGAAGGTGGGCTGAAAATCTGACCTTGGCAAGCATCATAGCTTACCCCATGCTGTCCTTCTCTCCACTCATGATAAGTGTAGAGTGTATGCTGATCCTGGGTTGCACAATCATTGCCCTCCAGTGGCAAAGTGAAGAACAATCCTCCAGAGAAGGTTCCTCCATCAATGAAGAACAATCTGGCCCAAAACAATCCATCAATGAAGAATAGGATAGTAATGGATAGTAAATGGATAGTAAATGGCTGAATATGACAACAACATAAGACCAAACACTTGCCCATGGCTGTACAATGGATGACTATCAATCTCATGGCCCACCTCAAAAGAGAACACATATGTAGTGGTGGCCATGCCTCCTCTCATGCTCCCATCAGAACATGTAGTGCAGAAAATACTCAAAGACACATCCAGCTCATGTGTCTCTCTCATAATGAAGCCTCCCATACAAATATGATCTATATCAGCAAATGGAGACATGATCAGTAGGAAAATGAAAGAAACGCTGAAGGTTACAAGTGATGCAGAGAGGTACCAACAGCTTCCCCAACAAGTACAGCGCAGTTTTACAAGTTGCTGGTTGATGAAAGTACAAGGCAAAATGTTTCTTGTTACATAGTTAATCATGCATGTCTTTATATGATACATGCTATAGTGCAGCAAATGAACATACATGTAGTGATAAAACATTTTCCCAAGGCCACAAAAGAGATGGTTGCCTCGATCATGTAGATTGGCCCAATAAAACTCATGGAGCAATATGACAAGCTTGCCCCCTTGTGAAGAAATGCACTGCATAGGAATGGCAAGAGTGTGCAAATCAATGAATGTATAGACAAACTCCTCACCATATGTTGGAAGTAAGATGGTACATGGATCCATGAATGAGTTCTGCGTAATGTGTTGGCATGCTATGAAGAAGACTGAACCATCTGCTGCAAGAAGATGCTTGGAACCCCAAGTCAAGAAAAACATGCCATAGATATCTCTATCATCATTACCTCCTCTTTGTTCATCAAGTGCAACAAATATGAAGTGTTCCTGGGACCTCTGCTGCGCACACTTCATCCATAATGTTCTGCTCCAAGGTGACAACGCTGTGAGCTCATGCAAATAAGCTCCTGTCAATACAAGACTCTGTTCTTTGACATGCTCCTTGTCAAAGACTCCTCCAATAATGCTGCAACAAATGTGGAATACTTCCCAAGATGGAAGTGCTTCCAAGCCATCATCAAAGATCAAGGAGATAGTGCCATCCCCTCTTCTTGCAACATCATACAAAGTGTGAGAGCAAATCTGCCCTTGCTCTCCTAGGAACAAACCAAGCAACAAGACATTGTGTTGCCTCCCCATACCTCCATCATACCAATCATGTGATGAAGACACAATGAATGATATGAGTATCATATCAACACCATGCATCCATACTCTATGCTGCTCAATGATGCAAGTATCCAGCCATCTTTCCTCCATCCTCCGACTCTTAGGAAGAGTGTTTGCCAAGAGATGGCCAAACTCTTTCAAGAGTAACCAGCGCAGCCAAGCCTCTTGCTGCTTGGTATCATAGATCTACAAGTAGCCTCCTAGCTCCTTGCTCATCAACCACATCCACTCAATCACTTGTGGATGCTTCCTCCTTCTCCTCATCCTGGTACTCCTCCAATGAGGGTTACCATCCTCTAAAATCAAATTTCCGAATTTGCACTTCATGGGATTTTGAGATATAAACTTCTCAAGGATCAATGAGACCCTATCAAGAATCAAATAGGTGGTAGGCAAAAACCTCCCATCATGATGTGTATGGCTCAAGGGATTTCCAACACAAGCATGAGAGATGTTATCCATCCGAAGATGTCCTCCATCTTCTATCTGCTCTTGTGAGAAGGGAACCAAATCATTGCGTTCCATGGTGTGTTGAAGTGCATCTCCAATGAGATTTGACCCTGGGTCATGCAAAAGTAGATCTCCACATTGATCAGAAGAATTTGCTGCAACAATGGAATGTGGAAATCTTTCCATACCTTGATGTGCATTTGGGACTTCTTGTAGAGCTGCAAGAGTCCCATCCTCAACAGTGTTGGCTGCCCCAACCGTCGATGCATGTGGCTGCTCCTTCACAAGTGTGAAAGTGATTTCACAAGCCTCCTTAAGAGGTGATGTGATCTCTTCTTCTCGATTAGAATTGGAAGCACATGGTACTTCCTCTTCTTTTTCTTCATTCTTCTTGACCTCCTCAAAGGTGGATGCCTTTCCTCTGAATCCGAAAAGAGATGAGAATAAACTCTCCTTTTTCACCGCTCCGGTCTTCTTGGGCTTAGACTCACAGGGACTAGTGGATTTCTTATTCATGGGAAGAGGTGACCTCCCAATAGTACGCTGCAACTCTGAACTTTGCATGCTAGAAACTCCACTGTTACCACTGTACCTTCCTACTCCATCCAGTCTGAGCTCACAGTAATCTTTGAAAGGCAAATTTGCTTTCAAGTCTTCCCCCATGGACTGCCATTCTCGGAAATAATCTCCAAAGGGTATACGACCATGCTGACTCGGTACTTCAGGTAAGAATGTAGGCATTGTGATCCTCATATTTTCCATAGATAGCTAGCTCCACAGGCTGAGCCAGAACTATGCTTTGATACCACTGTAATATCCCAAAAATGGAATTTTCAGCATATCATGCCTAAAAAACGCATTCTTCAGGTGTCATGGCTGTAGATACCATAGAATATGTCTGACAATTCTTAGCAACCAAAATAAATAACAGCAGCAACCTTTACTCAGCTTTTAAGGGCAAAAAGGTGGGGAAAAGTGAGGATTTTGGCCCTAAAATGAGTGGATCAGAAAATCTGCGTAAAATGACGGCTCAAGGTTCTGGAATATGTTATTATAGGTTAAGAGGGACTTCCATGTCGAATTTCAGCTCAAACAAAGGCGTTTTACTAAGTTAAACAGTTCCTCCTTCCCGACTAGTCAATAAAAACCCTGATTTCCCAAGACTTTGAGTATGCAGAATTTTGCTGAAGCAAGGGCAGCGTTTTTTCTGAAGGAATAAGATGTAAAGCACTATGAATAATCAGATAATAGGTCTAAGAATATAGCATGGGCATTAAGCAAGATTAAACAGCCGCTTTGCATAGAAAACCCCTCAAGATTGAGGTGCCGCAAGACAAGAGAATGATTCAGAAACCCTTCAGCATTTTCTCCAGAAGCTGTGAGACAAGAATATGAATATATAGCCAATAAAAATATATAGCGGCAATAAAGTGTACAAGCCTTGAGGAAACAACCTCTCAAGAGAAGAACTGCAAGCCTCACTAATACATGTACAATGGCAATGAAAGAACACTGCTATTTCTGCATAAAACCAGGCTATGAAAAACGCAGTCTAAGATAGAATTCTGCTCCAACACATAGATATGACAATATATAGCTCAAATACAATGGGGGAGCAAAGCTCTAACCCTTATAAGCAATAAGATCTCAATCCTCCAAGGGATTGGCTGAAATACACAATACGACCAAAATGCCGGAGTTAATACAGGCTGAAAGTGCAACTCAAAAGTTTGAAACCAAATAAAGAGAGAAATTTGAATATGATGATAAGGCGAGAAGACCTCCTCAGTCTCCAAAGTGGAAGGTGGAGGTCCTTACCGCAGATCTTCCTAAAATCAGCGGCAAACCCTCACCAATGGTTTACTTGGCATCCAACGCGGTCACAAGGAGGCTCAAGCGGTAGGGGCGGAATAGCGATGGCACGATGCCGGATACGCAAATCAGCTCCAAAATCTCCCAATCTGATCCTCCAAAGAAAAGAGAGACTCTCCCTCTGAAAAGCAAGAGAAGGAGGTGGCGTCGTAAAGTCACCACGGCAACACCCTACAACACAGAATTACGCTGCTGCAGCAATAATGTTGTCCTGGAGGATGATGCTAAGAAAATAACCTTGCCCGAGCAGGCACTCGAAGTCCCCCGGGGCTAAGGGTGAGATCTCCGCACGGAGACACTCGGTGCACTAAACAGTGCAGCAGACGGGCTAAATAGCCAGCATGCCAAAGAAAGACAAATGTCTCACTCAATAATCAATAATCCAAGAATCCAAGCATTGGTGAAATGAGGAGGATCCTCCATCTTTTATAGTGTTGGTTTCCCTCCAAAACCCAACGTAGTCTCTCTCTCTCCTCCACATCCTCATCCTTATCCACATTCTCGTCCTTATCTCCACAGAAGCTTGGAGAAACTTCTAGAGTGTACATAGGCCCCCTCCTCCATGTGGTGTTGGGTCCCCCCTTGACTCCCGACCCCCTTGGAGTCACAACGTTGTGGTACTAGGTGGATGTCTTATTTCTTTTCGTGAGTTTAGACCCCTTTTACTCACTTTTTATTTATTTACAAACTATAGGTGGCAAAATAAACAAAATAGAATATTCCAATTCTTTGTCGCAAATTAGGAATATTACAATATTGGTATCTTCATCGAGCATCACAACATGGAGTTTGGACCCTGGTTGTCCAAAATTAACACACCCTCGATGGTTACGCTGCCTCCCTTGCGTTTCTGCTGTATGCTACCCATGCTCAATTCTTGGCCCTTTTGGGCAATCATTGCATGCGCCCCTCATTGCAACTGCGAGTCAGCGATATACGATCTTCGTTCGAGCATCTTTGCTCGTCGAGAAGTATTTGATCTCTTAGACTGTGTGTCTCCTCCAATCGACCCCAAGCCCTTCATTTCAGACTTTTCTAGATTTGACACATCAGCGACCTTGATCTAATCTCTAATCGACAACTCAGATTAAAAGACTGCTTGATCCACATCACTTAGAACATTTCATTGCATGTGTAAATTAATTCACTTTAATTTTTCTCTTTCCCTAAGTTAGACTTAGGGTCCTCATTAAAAAAAAATTATATGAATAACTATTACACCAGATGGAATTTCTCCAAACGCTTTTTGGGTCTTGGAGATCTCATGTGATCTAGCCCCTCCACAGAGTTTCAGAGCTAGAGCACATTCAATGCTACCCCAAAATCTCAACAGTATGGTGTTGCACCATGGGGTTTTCGAGTGTTGCCTCCAAGGAGACTTATGGACAGAGACACCAAGCATACCTTTGGGTGTAGTTCATCTAGGATCGACGAGGACACAAATGAGCGACACTTGATGGTATCCATGGGGACACACACGCCTATCCCTCTTCTACATCACTTACGGGCACTGTCAATTTGGATGTTGTTCTTTGGCACTCTGGGCATGAGCAGTGGGGGACGAGGAGCTCACCCAAGATATTTGGATGATACGCAACGCACTAGGAGAGAGACTTCGCAACGGTGGCAATGGGTCGGTGCGCAAGTTGACAGCCACAGGCTGGGGGATGAGGGATGATCATCTGCAGGGGTGGCATATCATTCATCACTGAACCTACGCCTAGGGAGCTGGTCAGGAAGGAGACATGTGTCACTCTTTCCATAAGGCGTGTCAGGACCATGCATGAGCAGAGGATAGCATGTATGGTTGAGGCATTTTTCCAATGTGTTTGTGCTCCAAACATTGTATTGGCACATTATGTTGATTTGTGGTAGCATCGGATGTGCTCTAAGATTCAAAATTTGCAAGGAGGCATAGACACATGTATTTCAGAGAACCCAGAAATCGTTTTGGGAAATTCCACCCGGATTGTATTTGATTAAAATAATTAATTATTTTAAAAGGACCCCAAGTCTAAACTTAGAAAAATAAAATAATTAAAAAGAATTAATAGAATATGGGTGTGCATGTTTTAGAAAAAGCGGATCAAGTCTGTAGAAATTTCTGAATCTTAATTCTTATGCAGAAATTATTTCTGTTAATCCAGTTAAGCTTATCCTACTTATACAAGTTATCAACTGAATAAATTCAAGTTAACATCAAAGCAAAACACATATCAGATCTCTACCAATTCAGATCTAGAATAAGCACATGCACACATTGACAAAGTGACAATTATTTATGGACAAATAGTCCCCGGAAAAACCCAAGGTGGGGAAACCGGTCTTTGGCTGCTGGAGGGTTCTATTATTAAGAATATTTACGAATACACAAATCTGGGTTCCGGATAAAACCCTACAGAGAAAACTCTAGATCTGCAGCACCTGGCTGATCTAAGACCAACAATACTGACTGATCCACACCCTCAAACGGGATTTACAGAACCCAACCAGATCTAGGCCTAGAAACCTCAGATCTGCCCCCGAAAGACACTGTGTCAGCCTTTGAAGGCCTCCGAATGCTCAGCGTTGTCACTAGAAGGGACTGTGTTACCCCAGACTGGGTGACGCAGTCACTACGCTGCCCCTAAGGGTCTCTGCGTAACCTTTGAAGGGTTTCCTGAAAATCACACTGTCCTTGCTGTGGCACCGCGCTGCGCCGTAGCTGCTGGCTGCTGCTTTCTTTGCGTCTCAGCTGCTGGCACTTCCTCTCGCCTTCTCTTTTTAGATCTCTTCTTTGCTTCTTGTGTATTCTAGACCCCGGGATCAGATCATCCCCTTGGTCTAAATTCCCTGCAACTGAAACACTTCTGAGAATTTTTAGCAACCCTGCCCTAGAATCTTAGCTTAGCTTCAGTGCTCTGCCTCTGTGTGTGTTACAAATGACCCCAAGCCTTTCTCGTTGGAAAATCAACAGCCAAGATTTTATCTTTAATCAATGGTTAAGATTAAAAGAAAGCTTGATCTATGTGACTTAAGACAATTTCATCACATGTTTAATTAAATTCACTTTAATTATTTTATTTTCTTAAGTTTTAACTTAGGAAATACATTAAAATAATTAATTAATTTTAATATCTCCTAAACGAGATGAAATTTCCCCAATCCCATTTACCGGGTCTTGTAGATCGGGTGAACTCTAGTCCTTCCTCAAAATTTGGGACCTAGGCACAAGCTGATGCTACCCCAAATACACAAAATCTCAACACTCCTCTTAGCATCAGAGGTGTGCTCTAGCAATACATCACATGCATTACATGATTTTGGACAACGGTTCGATCTTCTTTGAAACTTGGCCTCTGCCACTTAACTTTGCACTAATCTTGCCATTAAATACTCACTCATGACTTTGCCGCACTTACTGCCAACCTTTGTATTGCAACTCCTCTCAATATGTTGCATACGTGCGCTCATAACGTACCTTTATGATACTACACTGCAACTTCAGTGGTTGAGAGAAACAACTGAATCTCGTGCCCAATCTTTGACAAACAAGTCAGATGGGTTGCATCCTCGTCACTGAAGATCCATAGGCTACAAATCTGTGCTGACATCTAAAGAATGATGCACAGCTATAGCTTTGCCTGCGTAAACAGACTCCCTCTGCACTAATGAAGTCACATCAGCTCCTTGTGCTGAAATCTATCACGTTGTTGTTGCACTGCGCTGTCCCTCTGAAGCTCT
>JAXQQM020077148.1:0-25202 GCA_034641835.2 Pinus albicaulis | reverse complement strand
TGATCTGAAATTGTGTGAACAAATTATTTCTTATACAGAGATTGACAGTAGGGGCTTTTACTGGTTATTTCACCTTTACTAGAAAGGATGAAACCAGAAGCTTCTGGCCCACTTACTGGCTCTGCATAAAGAAATATAATGTAAACACTTAAATAGATCTTATCAATGAAATTATTTGTTTATGTGCAAAGTATTCATTAATCAAAATTTTATGTGTGAATAAGCAAGTTCAAGTATTCTGTAATGGAAGTAATGTGGTTTGAAGTGAAACTAATGAGTTGTGTTCACTGTATAAGTCTGATTGGGAAAAGTGAACTTATGAAAAGTTACTGTATAATGAAGTAAAATCTGAAATATAACAGCAAAAATGCACAACATAACAGTAAGCATTTGTTTAAGCAGTTCACCCCTCTCTTGGGCTACCTCTGCTGGGTCCAAAAGCCTCTAATTAGGCTTTTCCCTCTTTCATTAATGCTCAAATTAAGAATTACACTGTGTAGAAAGCCTCAAAAGGAAAAATTAGCTGCATATTCAGAAACAGAAGACTGAAATCAGTATAAATCGACTATTCATTCACCTCCAATGGATGAGTATAGTCCAACACAGATGATCTTTCATTAGGCCCTGGTGACTCCACAACCAAAATCGCTGGTAAAATCACTGATAGAACGCCCTGATGGCTCTGCAACCTATCCCAATAGCTCCAAAATGCTTCAATACCCCCAAAAAAATAAAAAATAAAATCGTCCCAAATGGACTTTCCTAGCCAAAGTTATGGCTAACTGAAGTTTTTCCCAGTGTCACCTAGAAAAACTCCACTAAATGTGGAGAACTGGAGTTAGCTCAAGTTAAAAATGGCGACGAGCGCTAAATTTGGGGTGGTCCACCGAAAAAAACCTCAAATTGGAGGCCTGGGACTTGGTAGAGGCGTGACCGCACCGATCGTACATTGAATAACTTAAGTTTTAATCGCATGTGTAATAAGGTTTAAAACCTCATATTTAAATACATCTCGCTCTCGGCTCGGGTCCACAGACCACGACCCCATACAATGCGCGCCGGAAGGTTTTCCGCCCAAAACAACTTTAACGTTTAAATAGAAATCCGTGCAATACATAACAAGAACCAATGTCGTGGGTCCGCTGGTCAAGCCGCCATTTGTCTCCGCCGCGACCCGGTTTCAAATCCTGCCACATAACAAATTTTTGAACCATTTCAATCCACCTTGGGGCCACGTGTGGGCGGCTCCAAGATGGCCATGTGGCGCCCTTCATTGGCTGCCCTCGCAAATATTCCCAAAATATTCTGTGGAATATTCTTTTTTTAATAAGAATATTTTTTTTCTAAAGTCAAATTTTGGCCTTCCTTTTACTGAAATTGGCAAACTTCAAAGCTCAATATCTTCCTCATACGCTGTCGGTTTTCAGTGTCATTCACATCTACATAATCATTTTTCCGAGATCTTTCCAGTCGATCTAGTTTGGACCAATTCTGAGCAACTTCATTTTTGAGCATTTTTTCTACAAGAGACATGATCTCCTGATCGTGAGGGGGCTCGTAGGGACCCTGTGCATGTACCACCACCTCTAATATTTTTTCCACTATCGTATCGGACCTTTTTATTTCCAATGGAGCTAGAATATTTGTCACAACTTAGTGATAAGACGCGAGAGACTATTGTAGAAAACATGTGGACATCATTAGTTGGTGCGTGTGTTGCATTGGATGGAGAGATTAGGATACCACCACCATTGTCTTGTGACCTGTAAATGCCCTTATATGATGATTCATTTCTCTCGAGTTTACCCTTTGACCATATTTTGACATATACATGTATGTATCATGATGCCATTCATGAGACTTGGAGGGTGCACAGCCTATGTGACACAAACAAGGTACATATATATACAAAAAATTTGACTCTTATTATCAAATTATGTATAATTATCTATAGTAAAATTTATATTTCATTTTATATTTTATTTATATTAATAAGATCATGATAACATGTAGACAGATCCCAGCTACATGGATGAGCTTTTGAGGTCATCCGAGGGGAAGGTTGATCAGCCAGTCCATCCTCGACCAAAGCATGTTTCCATGGATTCTCCTCCACCTCCACCTCCACCTTATATATCACTAATGTGGAGGAGAGTCACAATGTACAACCACATGAACCAATAGTTGGAGTAAACATTTTTATTCCTAAGATTTCAACATTTTGTTTTTTAAGTTACACATATATGCTAATTAATTTGTAGATTAATTATAATTTGTCATTGCCATTGTCTATACATACCCATATGTAAAGTGTCGTTGATGCCACTGTTATGTGGAGACATGAGTGAGATGTTGGGTTTAGAGGCATTGATGATGTGGGTCCATCGATGCAGGCCCCAATCATTGAGCCACATGCAGGGGAGCACCAAACCCAAATTAATGATCAGACCCCCATCTTATATGACTTGCATTTGGACTCAACTAAGGTTAGTAGGTTCATATAAATGTAATTAAAAATGTGGTTCAATATCATTTATTTCCAAATTGTTTATTTTGTACAAATAATGATGTAATGAATTTTAATTTGAATGTGTTATATTACAGTACCATCTTATGGACACTTACTTTGTGTGGCATAATTCACATAGGAGTTTTGGTGGTACATAGAGTGCCATAGTTTGTATATTTTTAGACTCATTTCATAGGGCACATTCACATGTGTGATACATACTTCGTATATTTTTATACATGGACAATTTATGGATGTACATCATGGGCATTATTTTAATTTATGGATGCTTATTATTTCAGTTTATGGATGTTCATGTGATATTTGTAATTTGTATATATTTTCATATGGATAGTTTATTGATACATGTATTCACGATTTCAGTTATGGATTTGAATTAATCTTGTTTATGGATGTTCATTAATTTCTGAAGTTTGTGAATTTGTTAAAATTATTTCACTAATTTAATCATTTTTCTATATAGTATAACTTTTATTAGTAAAATATATGTTCAATTTTGATTTCCATATTCATAGACTAAGAAAATAAATACAATCTTAAGTTATGATGCAATTCACTTTGATACTTAAAATGAACTAAAATATATCATATATCAATTTAATATTGAACATGGAAAGAATTCCAATGATGCTTCATATTGGCTTGTAGAAAGTGTCTTTTAGTGAAATCAATAAGTATGTTATTACAAATCAATTTTAAAAATAAATTATTTGAATTATAAAGTCATATATATATATATGAAATTTTTTTTGACTCACCCATAAACCATTGCATGGACAACTTTTGTAAGTATTTCAATTAATTTCTTATCTCAAGGTTCAATTAAAAAACACAAATAGGATTGAAATATGTTTTACTCAATTTTAATATTAAAAGATGTCATATAAACAACAAATAGGCTTTATTCAACATTATTTATTTTGAGATTATCTAAAATATCTTAGTCATAACATGATATAACTCAGTCATATTGAAATTTAATATATAGGTCAAAAAACAATATATGGAAACATTTCTATAATGTTATAGAATGTTACTAACTTTCCTAAATTAACAAGTAGCTATCCAAGCATTTCAAGCAATTCCTTATGATGGAAATAAGTTTTAATCAAATTTTAAAAATCAAATAAGACTGAAATAAGTTATATATTCAATTTTAAAAAATGTAGAGATGTAAAAGTTACAAATACAAGTTTTATTCGATTTTATTTTGGTTGAGGTTATCTACAAAATCTTAGTCATAATGTAGGTCGAAAGGAGAAGACTCTTGAATTTTGAAGTCCGATCTCTGCAAGAAAATTTTAAATACCTTGGCTTTTATCTCAAACCTGATAACTATAGAATCCGGGACTAGAAATGATTACTAGCTAAAGTGGAAAAAAGGCTAAACCATTGGAGCTTTAGGTGGCTGTCGAGGGCAGGTCGCCTGGTTTTGATCAAGTCAGTCCTGATGGCCATTCCAATTTATTAGGCTAGCCTCTCTTGGGTTCCCAAAGGCATCTTGTCCTCCATTGATAAATTATGCAGGAATTTTCTTTGGACAGGGTCAAAACAGGACAAGGTCAGCCCATGGGTTACATGGGATAAATTAACTCAACCGAAGGAATTGGGAGGCTGGGGAATTAAAAATCTGTCTTCTTTTGCCAAATATTTGGCTGCCAAGCTTGCATGGCGTTTGATCTCTACAGATTCTCTCTAGGCATCGGTCATCAAAAGAAAATATATAGATCAGGGTTCTGTTCTGGATTGGATTCGTTCTCCAGTTAAATCTTCTAAAAATGCCTTTATTGTCTGGAAAGCAGTTGTGGCATCAGTTCAGACAATTGAAAGAGGCTTGGCCTGGCATGTTGGAGATGGTACTCAAGTTTGTTTGGGTTGTGATCCTTGGGTCGGATGCTCAGATAATTTCTCTCTTTCTCCGGCCCTGGTCGAATATTTTAACGAAAGAGGGTACTTCTCTTTGAATCAGGTGGCAGATCCTAGAACAACCACCCTTGTGAAACAGGGTTGGCTCTCAGGTTTTGATTTGCAGCTAGAAGACAGGTGCTTGGAAGAACAGAACCATTATGTTTCAGCCTTAACCTTCTCCTCTGTTCGAATCTCAGATTATTTTGATGAACTGCGCTGGGTACATGCGCAGTTAGGCCTCTATTCTCCTAAATCGGGTTATAAATGGTTAATGGCTCAAGAAGGGTGGGGTGCTCCAAGATGGTGGCACAAATCAATTTGGAAGTTGAAATGCCCAGCTAAGACCAGACTCTTTTTCTGGTGCATCCTCCACAATAAGGTGCCAACTTGGGACTTCATTCAAAAGAGAGGGAAACAGGGGCCGAGCTGGTGTTCCCTCTGCAAATCTGCTGATGAAAACATTCAACACCTTTTTCTTTTTTTCCCTTTCAACTCCAGCCTTTGGGCAGAAACCTTAGGTCTGATTAATATCCCCTTGATATGGCATGGTGACGACTTTTCTTAGGCATGGAATCATTGGTGCAGGAGGCTCCAAATGACAAAGTCAGATCTATTCCTCTTCTTATAGCTTGGGGAACTTGGATTGCCCGCAATAAGGTGATTTTCAATGAGCAATTTTTCCCAATAGCCAGGCTAGCAGCAGAAGGAGCTGCCATCTACGACAGCATTCCTACTCCTTCTGGCTCAGACTCTTCTCGAAATATACAGCCTGAAGTTATAAATGAATCTATTCTGTGGGCTTTTTTTGATGGGTCTTCTGGTGTAAATGGTCTTTGCGGTGCTGGACTTATCATTCATCTTTCTCCTGATAACTCTCTCTGTGCCTCCGTGGGCCTTGGGCAGGGGTCCAATAACTTTGCTGAACTCAAAGCCCTCCATTTTATTCTTTGCTGGTTGATTTCCAAACATATGAGACAGATTCAGATTTTTGGTGATTCTAGGAATGTTGTGAATTGGTTCAATGGGACTCAGCAGTGCAGGAATTATATTTTATTACCTTTGCTTAAGGAGATCCGTCGTCTCAAATGTTTTTTCTCTGAGATATATGTTTGTCACATTTACAGGGAAAGGAACCAGGAAGCAGATCGATTATCTAAAGAAGGTGCTCAGCTTGATTTGGGGTCCTGGACAGTAACTGAGATATTGAATGGGGCTGTTCATGTTAGGGAACAACCATCCTTTGTTTAATTTTCTGCTATTTTAATTTTGCTTTGTATATATTTTCTCTATAAAAAACTCTAAAACTGCTACTTTATTGAGTCCAGAACTGTTTTCCTTTTGTAAGGAGGTTCTGGGCTCCATTTTTGTCTTCACTGATGTACTTCTGGGGGCTGGGATAGTTCCTACTTCCAGCCCTTACATTGAGCTATCTAAGTTATGGGCTTGCTCAGTGCATTCGTATCCTTCTGCTCTCATCTCTGTTTCGGTTTTCCGGGAGATGATGAGCTAAAGGAGATGCACTGACGTTATGTTTGGCTCCTTTTTTGGTTTTTTCTGGCTGCTAAGCATCTTTACAGGTGTTTAAGCAGCTTTGTCTCCATTTCCTTTCGAAAGAAAGGAATGGCTATGTTACCGAAATGCTATGCATATGCTCTGAAACTATCCATATAATAGAAAGTTCGATTTTTTCTCGTGGAAAAAAAAAAAGAATCTTAATCATAATGCACGTCTTCAATAATTTGTTTGTGATTACACCTAAATCAATGCACAATGTTAAACTAATTACCTTGAAATTAATGTACACCATACATCTAGCTACATCATTAACATAAATCAACATCTTTGCTAAAATCGTTGCATCTAATGCAATCAATCAAATAGGATGAGAAATCAACATCTACACTAAAATTAATGCATCTAATGCAAACAATCAAATAGGATAATTAAAAATCAACATCTGAACTGAAATCAATGCATCTAATGTTGTAGACAATCAAATAGGATTAGGAATCAACATCCACACTAAAATCAATTAATCTAGTGCTAGCAATTAAATAGGATTATGAATCAACATCTACACTAAAATCACTGCATCTAATGCAAGCTCAATAAAAAAAGATTATAAATTAACATCTTTAATGAAATGAATGCATCTAATGCAAGCGATGAAATAGAATTGGAATCAACATCTACGCATAAATCAATGCATCTACTTTGTAAGAAATAAAATAGGATTAGAAATCAACATCTGTACATTGAAATCAATGCATCGAGTGTAAGAAATTTTCTTCCCTTTCTCTCCCCCCTCCATATATATCGATATATCCTTCCATCTCTCCTTCTTTGTATCTCTATCTAACCCCTACAAAAAAAACACACTCTTTGTCTCTCTTCATATCTATCTATCTCTCCCTCCCTCCCTTTATCTCTCTCTTATTCCCTCTCTCCCCTTTCCATATATATCTCTAGCTCCCTCTGTCTCTCCTTCTTCATGTCTCTATATCTCCCCGCAAACATACAAATTGTTTCTCCATAACTATCTATATATCCCTCCCTCTCCTCTCCCTCCCCTCTCTCTCTCCCCTTTCTCTCCCTTCTCTCCCCCCTTCTATCTCTTCCTTATCCTCTCCCCGTCTCCCTCTCTCTCCATCTCCCTTATCATTCCCCCTCTCTCTCTCCATTCCCCCAATTGTCACTCTCTCTCTCTCTCTCTCTCTCTCTCTCTCTCTCTCTCTCTCTCCATCTCCCTTGCCACTCCCTCTCTCTCTCCACCTTTCTCTCTATATGTATTTCTTATTACCTCCCTGTCTCTCCCCCTCACAACTCCATCTCTCTCTCTTTCCCTCCCTCTCAAGTCCTCTCTCTCTCTTCCTTCCTCTCCCCACCTCCCCATTTCTCCCCCCACGCCTTGTTGAATAGCTCCCTCCCTTTCTCATTCTCTCTCCCCCTTATCTCCATCTCTCCTTATTTTTATTTCTATCTCACCCCAAAACATGCACACTCTCTCTCTCCATCTCTCCCTTGTCACACCCTCTCTCTCTCTCTCCACCTTTCTCTCTATATATGTATTGAACTTCTTCATTCCTTATATTTTCCTCCAAATCATCTCTCGAGCTCCCTCTTTCTTAGAGTCTCTCTCCTCCTCTCCCTCTCTCCATATTTGTGTCCACCTCTCTCTCTTACTCTTCTCTCTATATTTAAAAAAAAAAAAACACACTTTTACTTTTAAAATATTATGTTTCAATTTTTTATTTTTTTATGTCATACAACAATTTAATTTTTTTATATAATACGTATTTAAAATGCAAAATTTCAAATGTGAGTTGTACATTCACTTAAAAGGAAAATGATAATATTTTCCATGGAAATGTTATCTAAAATTTTCCAAAATATTAATGTTCCAACCACCTCCATCATAGATACATAGAGTGTTTCATGTCTTCCGATTGAAATTGTTTAGGTTCTATTTCTTCAAAGGTATATTTAGGTTATGATTACTTCAGGATTTTAAAAATAGTATATATTTTATTATGTTAGATTTATAAAAAAAAAATAGGTTAACTAAAATTAACATATTGAGTCTTGTATGACTCTTTTTGTGTTAATAAATATTTTGTTAATGCATATGGCGCAAATCAACCAAATTTATTAATGTGGTTGTGCTAGTATATATGGTTCATGAATCCAATGTGCCCACACACATATGTACCCACTACGTCCACGGGAAAATCTGGGCAGACCCTCCCAAGGGGATCAAACCGTCGACCTTACACGCGAGGCCTAACCCCAAGGGTGTCAAGTAGATTTGATCATGTGACCTCCCAACTAGCAAAGTACTCAGCAGCGAGGACTCGACCAGTTGAGCTAAATATTGGGGCTTGTTGTGCTAGTATATATTCTAATATAAGAGATTTTATATTATATTAAATTTAATAATATTATATTAATACAAAATTAATAAATTTAATATTCACATTAAAATATATTAATATTAAATTTTTTATATTAATATCATTTCATCATTTAATTTAATAATATAAAAATAAATATTAATATTAATATTAAATTTAAATAAGGCTTTTACATGACATGATAACAAAAATTCTAATAATATTTGGAATTTTAAAATGAGGTAAAAGCTTAATTTTAAATCATTGAAAAAAAATTATAGTCTCGATCGACCTATGTAGCTCGATCGAGCCATAGCCCTGTTAACCACGTATATGGCTCGATCAAGGGTTTACGAAACCCTCGATCGAGATATTTTAAATTGAAATCTAGGTGCTCGATCAAGCGCTTTAAGCACTCGATCGAGCCTCTTAAGTGCTAAAATCCACAATTTCAGCACCTCTTCTACAAAATTTCCTGCAACACCATTTTGTACCCTAACAGACTTAGGGCTAAATTTTTCCTTAGGTGGAGGGGTTGATCAAGTTGGATTCATGAAGGAATCCTCTATCCAATGGCATATGAGTTTGAAATTTTCGAATTCATATGATATTTTTCATATAATTTCTTTTAAACATAATGCCTGAAATTTTTTTGAACTGTTTTAAAGAGGTTGAATAAAAAATCAATATCATAAAATATACACAACAAAAAAATTTCAAAAAATGCCACTATCTTCGTTTACGGGTCCTCTTCAGAAGGGTACATTTGATTTTTCAATTTATTTAAATAACTGAAAAAACCCTTACGTCAACACATGTGTCTACAAAATGCAATTGAAATATTACTTCACCAACTTCTAAGAATAATAAAAAATATATTTTGCATTAAAAAAGAAATAATATGAAAAAACTTAGCTCTCTCCATGTAGACCATTATAATATATATATATATATATATATATATATATATATATATATATATATATATATATATATATTACACATTTTAGACTAAGTTATAGTACGTGAACACATGCATACCACTTAAGATGTGAAAAAATTTGCAAGGAAAGACATTTATTTTAATGGAAAATTGATAGATTATACGACACTCAAGTTTTTTGCAAAAAATACCATTAGGATAGCAATATAATTATCCACAATTTATCTTTTTACTCTGAATCAAAATTCACAATGGTTATATGAATTTTGAGGGCTTCAATTCGATAAAAGAAGAAAAACTTGAAATTTCATTCTCACATCTGGCCCAAAAGTTAACTCATCTTAATGCTTTCATCCATAAATAATTAACTACATATTTGGTATTTTAATAATAGGGTTTTTTTTGGGTGAATAAATATTATTATATTATTCTAAGTTTAGGTGTCTTCTCCCAACTACCGTGGACTTTTGAACCTAGGCCCCATGCAAAAAGACACTCTTTGACATCAACTCACTAATGAGATTTGATTTTAAAATTTTGAGGACATGGAAATGGAATTTGATCTATATGAATGCATGGGTCATGATATCATTTGACATAATCTCTCTAGATGCAACCACATCTTCAACCACTACCTTAAGGTGACCCTATGATTTTAGGTTAAACCCTCACAATAATTTAACATTACTTGATGGTAGAAAACTCCTCACCATTCAGCATTAAATCTAACACCTTTCAACATTATTGTTAAAAATTAAAAATTAAAACTAAAGAATAAAAATAAATAAATCTAAAAACAAATGATTAATTATGACTTAAATTTTAATGTGTCAAATTTTATTAAAAATTTGTCTTGATAGAGAGATGTGAACTCCCACTTAAAAGTTCATCATGAGCTATTAAGGAATTTAAATCCCAAATCCCTATGAGATCTCAACGAATTTAAATCCAAAATCCCACCGAGATCACAAAGTTGGGAAGATATGCGCAGGAATTAGGTGTATTCCTTACGTATAAGAATGGTGTAGTCTAACTTGTAGACGAAATATACTTTTTCACCGGAATTAAAACAATTTCATGAAAGGATGTGATTTTTTGTTGTTTCAAATGCAATTTCAAATACAACGATGGATTCAGCACCCTTAAAATCCCCTTGGGGCACTCGAATTCTACAGATTAAACAACTTAAACTCAATCCTAATAATGTGATTAATCCGAAAGAAATTTTTCTAAATTATGGATCACAAAAGTCTTAGATCTAACTTAAACTCAAGTTTTTAAAAATCGCTGCCAAATTTTAGTTAAAATTGATTAACAAAAAAAATCATGAAAACAATCATTTTATCTATACATTAAAATATGCCTATAATTAGTATATAAAAAATAAAAATAAAAATTATTAAATCCAAAATCCCAATGAGGTTACAAATTGAAAAGGGATGAGTAAGAATTAAGTATGTACTCACATGCTAAAAAAAAAAAAAGAATTAGTATTTTAAGGAATTCAAAACCAAAATCCCAATGAGATCACAACGAACTCAAATATAAAATCCCAATGGGATCGCAACTTGGGAAGGGATGCCTAGGAATTAGGTATACTCCTCCCGTATAACAATTAGTATATAAAGGTTAAAAAGGAGAGAAGAATTCAAATCCCAAATGAATTAATATATAAGCTTAAAAATAAAAATAGTATATAAGCATCTAAAGAATTCAACTCCCAAAATCACATCACAACGAATTCAAATCCAAAATCCCAATGAGAGCGCAACTTGGGAAGGGGTGACCAGGAATAAGGTATATTCCTCACATATAAGAATTAGTATCTTCATGATTTCTTAATTGGACGAAGTCCTAGATGATAGATTTTGTTTGAAAAAAATATTACTCAATGAAAGTATGAAAGTGGTTTTATCAAGAATATTTCTAATTTTGGAGAATGGTTATATTTAAAGTAATTTATGTTTTTAATATTAAAATTATAATTTATTTGAAATTATAATTTAAAACAATGCATTTTTAATTCATTTTTAATAGGTATTAAAATTGCAATATTTTTTTTAACTATGATTTAAAAAACCAGCACTAATATAAAATAAATCATAAACAAAAATTAAAAAAATAACAAATTTAATTAAAATTATATATATATATATATATATATATATATATATATATATATATATAAACAAATCTAAAAACAAAAATTTTTAAATAAAAAATAAAAAATAAAAAACAAAACTTTTAAAGCAATTTAGAAAAAAAATTACTTCAATTAAAAAAACTATATTACAAATAATAATAATATGGCTACACAAATTTAAAAAATACAAATAAAAATTTTGAGAATTAAAAAAAAATATAGGAAAAAATAAAATAGAAAGTTATATTTAAAAGATTTTAAATTTATTCTAAGAATCTCAGTTTGAGTAGTTTGAGTAGTTGACTGCATAATGTGTTTCCTAGTTGCCACTGGGCTTTATTCAATGAACCTCTAACATATCATGTGTTATCATAACATATTAAATAATACTCTTAATTTGAGTATATATTGGAAAATGCCTCCAAAAATCACATTAATTAACCCCCTCCCAATATAAACCTAATACACCTTTCCAATTTAAAAAGCCCCTACTTTCACTATATATTGTAGGTATCTATTTTTTCATTAACATTTTTTATACCTTTTTATATTTTTTCATTAAATTTGAGCTCTATTTTGTATACTTGCCAATATAAAAACCCTTTACCCCCTATATATCTCTCAATATATTATGTCATTTTTTTCTCATTATATATTTCTCAATATGAACCCACGTGTTATAGTATTGCTCCTGCAGTGAAGCCACGTGCTAGTTGCATAGGTTCAAGTCTCTGGAGACATGTTGTTCTAGCCTGTTTATAACATTTATGAAATAGTTGTATTTGGTTTAACAATAGCAGCGGTCTTTTGAAATTATAATTCTCCAAAAAAAATTATTCTTATTATTAATTTGAAAAAAATAATAATAATAATTAAATTAAATAACATAGCTAAAATAAGATGGGAGGGTGATGTCAATATTCCCCCTCTCCCAACCCACACAACCCAATTGCATATGCACAAGGAAATCAACATGGCGGGTTAGTTTGGACTCATATCAAAGTGGGTTGTTTTCTTTTTGGTTATGTGTGTTTGTTTTTCTTTTTATTTAAATTGCTTTTTCTCTTTTAATATATATATATATATATATATTCTCAATTTAAATTTGTTTAATATAAATTATTAAGAGAATAATCAATTAATGTATCTTTTTTAAATCATGTAATGTCACTTTCAGATTTAGAATTGATTTATGTTTTTTTTATTTGTAAGAGTAAGAGTTGTCAATTAATTCATAATTTTAACCCAAAAAATAAAATAAATTTAAACAAACTTGAAAATTGCTTAAAAGACAAACATTTAGAATTATAAAATGTAGAAAAAAAAAATGTTGATTTTTATGTGTTGAAGGAGAGTATATTGTAATCATTTGGGTCAAATACTTTGACTCCTAATTAATCTGCAAATTTTTAGACACTATTTCAAAATTTTATTAAAGTTTTGGTGAAATTAAATATTAAACTTATTTTTTTAGAAATTGTAAATTTAATTTTGAATTTCTATTTTTTGATTGGTGCATGATTAATTTTGTGTGGTTTAAAATCATTTTTTCATATTTAAAATTTATTTTAAAAAAAAACTTTAATCACCAAATGTCCTCATAAATTAATTATCCAAAAAAAAAAATCATATATATATATATATATATATATATATATATATATATATTATGAAAAAGTCCACATATATATATATATATAATGGAAAATAAAATATATATATATATATATATATATATATATATATATATATATATATATTTCCATAGTTAATATTTTATTTTCCAAAAAATAAAATATATGGACTTTTCCATAATTAATATTTTCTTTTTATTCATTATCATACTTATTTTTAACAATAAATACTTATTGACCTAAAATCATTCCTTGTTTGTTTTCTATTAATTGTTGTATTCTTTCTAATAACAATGTTTTTCACCTTTTTCCATTAATATATTTATTAATCATAAATTTTCTTTTTAGTTATTTAACTGTTGCCGATCATTTTTTCATAAAACTATGTTATCATGTACCAATAGATTAATAGCATTTTGATTCCCCCTCCACCAAGGCTGTGGTGTTTAAATCATGTTTAGATCACATTCACCCCATAAGGGTTCTCTAATCTTTTCATAAGAGTCAAGTACTAAGCAGTAACACTGCATATTACACTTGTTAAGGTTTTTCATAATCATGTTACTTGCTCTTTAATGTCATGATTGAAAAATGTAACAATTTTAGCCCTTAAAAAAAATTTGGCGTTGCATCACTACTTTTGCATGTCTAGGTGTTTTTTCATATTTTTTGCAGTCATGATATTTGGTTTTTGATGTCATGTTTGAAAAATGATAGAATTTTAACCCTAAAATAAAATAAAAACAGTGATGTTGCATCACCGTTTTTCAAAATGAACATAAAAAGTAGCACTAAATGCAACCTCTAAAATAATGAAAATGTTGTCAAGTTCTCATCAGGTCAGTAACTTTTTTCTTATTGTGGACCAGAGTATTGCTCCATTTGGAATATTCATGTTATAGAATCGTTACAATCACACTTTCTCGTATTGATCTTTGGAATGTAGTAGTTCTTTGATTTTGACTTGAAGCCCTTACAATGTGAATCTTGGAGTAAAAAATCATAAGGATGGTTTTGTGATTTAATATTTGTGCTCTGCAATTGTAATAAAATACTCCCCATAAGTGGTTAAGTTCCAACACATTTGTTCTCCTTATTTTCATTATTTCCTTGTATCTCAATATCCCTTTTAGGAAGCCTCTCAAAGAGAAGTTTTCTGTGATATTCATGGAATTTTGTACTTCCTCATTGTTTTCATTCTTATTTTCCATTTCATCCATATTATTTTCCATTTCAACCATAATTTATCTTTGAAGGTTTTCTTGAGAACTTGATAAATACAACTTTTTCAACAAACTACCATCCTTTTCGTTAACTTTCTTGTCTAATTGGGAGAACCCCAATTCTAGGTTTCCATTTTCTTCATGAATTATGGATGAGCTTTCAGGAGGTTTAATTGTAGCAGCTTTATTTAGAGGTATAAAAATAGTACTTCTATTTATCATAATTTTTAGTCGCCAAAATAAAATTGTACCTTCTGATCAAAAGTTGTGTTAGTTATAAGTTATGTTCATTTAAAACCTTAATTTGCATAATATCTAAATGGCTAACCTTTTTCTTGATATATCTTTGAGATTTGATCTTTTCTTAATCAATTTTTGTCCTATAATACTTTGATATGTCTTCTATAAAATTTTATGGATCTTACTAGAATTTGATTTTTCAAGCGAAAGTTATGGGAACTTTCCCAAAATTTGTTGATTTTTAGCATCTTCCCAACAGCAAATTTATATTAAACATGTCACTTGTTCGAAAGTGTCCTGAAAATATTTATAGTGAAAATATCATGATCACTCGTTTGAAACTTATTTTAAGACCATTCACAAATATTAGCTTCCACAAGGTATATCTTAGAAATTATGGCGAATAATAATCTAAATATTTTACCAAATATACCCTATTATTCCTTCTCAATCTACTCAAAATTTCACACTTTGAAACATACCTTAAAAACAATTATAGTGAAAATGTCGAGATGACGTGTTTGAAATAAATTTCAGGACCAATCATTGACCATAACTTCCACAATGTATATCTAAGAAAATGTGGTAAACAAAAATCTGAAATTTTAACTAGAGGTTCATTGAGATCTTTCCTAAAAATGCTCAAAATTTCACCCTCTCAAACATCCCAAACAAAAATTTATAGCAAAAATTCCAAGATGGCCCTTTTGAAGTAGCAAAACCCTAGGTCTGTATGCTCTAATATAAAATGCTATGAACCTTAGACCTTAAAATGATAAGAAATCAATAGTTGTAATCTACTTCGATGGAAAAACATCCTTTTACAATGAATACAATGTATAAGACAAGATTTGATTATCCTAATACTATGTCATCTTAATATGTATATAGGATACAAAGGCTACAATGAAAATTTCTAGACAACCTAAAAATATAACAGTAAAAATGTAAAAATCAATATCTAGGGATTAATAAAGGGTTTTAAAGTTAACATGGGGGCTTATATACAGCTTAACAACTTCTTCATGGTAGCTTCAAATAAAACCTATCTAGTGGGAATGATGCAGGAGCATCGGACCTGGCCAGCAATGTGGAAAATTGTCCACATGTTGTGGCCTGACAGGATGAAATTATTTGCTGTGTGTTAAAATCTAGTTTATTAAGGAGGGCGATTTCACAACTAATTAGTTATTATTGCCTATTTTATTGATAAGATTTGTTATAACAGTGTGGGTGAGCGCTACTAGATAGGAGTTTTATTTGTTAGAATTTTAAAATTAGAAGATTCTGTATCGATTAGTTAGGAGGACAAAGCAGTAATTAAAAACGAAGAGATTGTCTTTTCGGTGAGAGAGAGCAGTGTGGTGTGTTTTTTTTTGTATGGGCGAAAAGCTCCAATTAATAAAGAAGACTGTGTTTTTGAAGAAAGCCGGAGATCTTCCTTTGTGAAAAGGCATCAAAGCAAATCTCTGTTTTATTACTGCTTATGAATAAAAAACAGTGTTTGCGCCCATTGTGTGAAGATCGATCTGTGTTATGAATGGAATAGACGTGGTTCATGTTAATGGCATGCAGATAAATACGTTGACAGTTCTCTAAATTAGTTCGAACTGTGGTTTCAATTTAAATTTGATAGAATATCTGTGTTATGACAATGATATGTGTTAAATTTGGTGAGTAAAATCTTCCCACAGAGGATAACCAAAAACAGACTGCGCGGATTTTTGGGACAACGCCGGATTTTGGAAATTGTGCTTCCTAAAATCTCGCCTCAAAATCCTTGATGTTGTTAATTTCCAGTTGTGATTCGAACTGCTGTTCAGAACAAGAGAGATTTGTGGTAACAAAACAGATTGGATATTCATTAACTTGCAGTTGCGTATTGGAGCACAGAAAATGCAACTGACTTTGCCATATCGAGTTAAAAATAGTGGATTCGATATTGGACAGAATCTGGTGGCTATCTATGCGTTGGGTTTCGAAAATAACCATTTCAGGAGAAATCAATAATTGACACAGCGCCATTCCAAATCATGGCAGATTTAAGAAGCGCAGATGGATCTAAGTTAATTGAGCACTGAAGTTTTGGTACCTCGTGTTCCAGGCCAGCAAAGTTAAAAACGTATATTTACAGTGGAAAAGCGTTTTCTGGGCATAGATATATGGTATAAGAACGGTTTAACACAGATACAAAAAGATTGGTATTGTTTATGTTGTGGAAAATGCAAATAGATTGCAACGAATTGATTCAATCGATAAATGGTTGTTTTTATTTGTTAATTTCCACTAATGAAACGCAGATGGGGTGCAAATGTTTTTGCTTTGTTTGAAACGAGTGGCTAGTATCTGATATATGATATAAAACTAATTATATGGTTGCGCCCTGTATTAAATAAGAAACAAATCCAGTTTCTATATTTAAGTTGAACAGAGTTTCTATTTTGGTAGTTCGGCATTTTAGAAGTCAATAAGATTGATTTGTATGTATACTGAAGTCTGTTGCTTGTAATACAAGTGGAGTGAGCTCAGAGTTTCAGGTACATTATTTTGGTATCAGAGCCAAAAGTTACAGGTGTTTGCAGCAAAGATGCCGCCAAGGAGAGGAGGCCAAAGATACAGTTGTTTGGAGCCAAGATGCCGCCAAGGAGAGGGGTTGGTCGAGGAATTGGTCGAGGAAGACCAGAAGCAAATGCAGTTCTGATAGAAGAAGTGCGAAGACTGCGTGAACGAATGGAGACAATGGAAACAGCCCAGAGAAGAGCACATGATGAGGGAGCTGAAAGTTCTTCAGAAGAATCTGAGGAAGATGTGGAAGCAGAAGAAGAAAATGAAAATGTTAAATTCATGAAGATGCTGGCGAAGGTTGGAAGCAAACCCAAAATAGAGATTCCTATGTATGAAGGGAGTCTGAATGCCGAGGAGCTCATGGATTGGATCAGATCCATAGATCAATACTTCGATTATGAAGAGATTGAAGAAAATAAAAGGGTAAAATTTGCAGTCACTAGATTGAAAGGTCACGCAGCCATCTGGTGGGACGAGTTACAGACATCAAGAACGAGAAAGGGGAAATCTAAGATCAAGTAGTGGGATAAAATGGTAAGCAAACTGAAAGTCAAGTTTTTGCCTAAAGACTATCATTTGAATCTTTTTAAGCAGATGCAAAATCTGAAGCAGAAAGGAATGTCTGTTAAAGAATATACCGAAGAATTTTACAGGTTAAGCATCAGAACAGGGCATGTAGAAGATGATTTGGAGAAAGTAGCCAGATATGTTAATGGGCTAAGGTATGAGATCCAAGATGAGATTAGCCTGTTAAGTCTGAAAACTTTTGAGGATGCCTATCAAGCAAGTTTGAAAGCAGAGGAAAAATGGTTGTGCAAACAAAACCAGAGGAATAGAGGTAAAAATACGGCAAAATAAGGAGGAACATTTGAATCCAAATTTCAACACTCTCAGAATGAGGCAGGGAGTGTGAACAATAGAACACCACAAAGAGGAGATTTTTGCCACGGAAGGTTCGTGCCTAGAGGCAGAGGCCGAGGAAGAGATGTCCAGTGCTTTGCATGTGGTGAATGGGGACATGTACAATGGACTGTTCCCATCGTAGATCGTAAAATCGCAACGTGAATGTTGTCAAGCCAAGGAGGAGATTCTCAACTCCGGTTGGTGAGAATCCACTGTGAAGACTAGAGAGTCCCTATTATCAGAGGGTATTACCGGGAAGAAGCTAAGGAAGCCAAAGAACCAGCTCAAAGAAAGAATCTATTCAGAACTGTATGTAAGTCAAAGGGTAAGTGTTACAAATTGGTAATTGATAGCAGTAGTACTGATAACCTTGTTTCTACAGAAATGGTGGACAAATTGAAGTTGGAGAGAACAATACACCCCACTCCTTATAAAGTATCTTGGCTTCAGAAAGGCCATCAAATCTTTGTAACTGAACAATGTCAAGTTGAATTTCAGATTGGTACTTATAAGGATGTCATTTTATGTGATGTAATGCCGATAGATGTATGCCACATATTGCTAGGGAGGCCTTGGCAGTTTGACCGAAATGCCATACATGATGGCAGAAGGAACACCTATACTTTAGAGAAAGATGGGAATAAGCATACACTACTGCCATTGAAAGTTGAAGCTGATAAAGGAGTACTTGGAAACAGTGTTACATTGATGAATGAGAAGATCCTGTTGCAGGAAGATGAGAAGGGTAAGGAGATGCATTTTGCTAATGTTGGAAAACGCAAGGTAATTTTAACTTCGACAAATTTAGAAGATTTACTTGAAGAAATTCAGAGTTTATTGACTGATTGTGCTGATATTGTTGTGGATGAGTTGTTACCCATCAGGAGTATTAGTCACCATAATGATCTAATACCTGGAGTCAGTTTGCCGAATAAAGTAGCCTACAGGGTAATGCAGGAAAATGCCAAAGCTGGAACACAAATGGAAAAGTTGATGGATAAAGGACAAATCAGTGGAAATCTTAATCCATGTACTGTGCCAACAGTACTCAGTCCGGAGAAAGAAGCTGAAGGGCGCATGAGTACAAATTCTCGAACCTTATATAAAACCACCATCAGATTGAAGAATGAAGGTTTGGAGGAATATGCAGTCTCTAAAGAAGAGTTGAAATTAGATCCGAAGAAAATCCAAGCAGTTGTGAATTGGCTAATTCCTAGAAGCATATTTGAGGGAGATTACAAAAGCAGATGGCAGGAATGCGGTAGCAAAAACAAACAACGAGCAGATATGAAGAGATGGAAAAAGAAATTCCAAACAGATGATTTAGTCATGTATTGCAGATTAGTGCTTATACAAAAAGCCAAAAGAAGAACCACAAGGAGACGCCATAACAGACGAAAGCCCAGAGCAGGAAAAAGGAAAAAGAAAGAGCCAAAGAAAACCAAGAGTCAGACTAACTATCAGTGTTTGGTCAAGTGGAAAGAGCAACCAATGGAAGATTCGAGATGGTTGACAACAGCTGAATTGCAGAGATATGGAGTAAGTCTTGAAAGTTTGAAGGACAAATCTTTTCTTCCCCGGGAATCTGATGCAGGAGCATCGGACCAGGCCAGCAATGTGGAAAACTGTCCACATGTTGTGGCCTAACAGGGTGAATTTTATTACTGTTTGTTCAATCTCAGTTTTACTGAGGAGGTCGATTTCACAAATAATTAGTTATTATTGGATAAGATTTGTTATAACAGGTGTGTGTGAGTGCAAGTAGATAGGAGATTATTTGTTAGAATTTTAAAATTAGAAGATTATGTATCTATTTGTTAGCAGAGTTAGGGGGAGATAGTCGTAATAAATGAAGAGATTTTCTTCGTAGGAGGAGAGCGTAGGTGTGGTGTGACTGTTTGTTTTTAGGCGAAAAGCTCCAATTAAATAAGAGGACTGTGTTTTTTTGAATAAAACTGGAGATCGATTTTGTGTGAAGTCATCGAAACAAATCTCTGTTTTTTATTATTGTTGCTGTTGTTTATGAATAACAAAAAATAGTAGTGCTTGCGCCAATGTGTGATAAGTAATCGATATTAAATGCAATAGATCTGGTTCATGTTAAGGACATATATACGTTGACAGTTTCTAATCAGTTCGAACTGTGGTTTCAATCTAATAACATATCTGTGTTATGACAATGAATTGTGTTGAATTCGGTGAACAGAAGTCTTCACACAGCAGATTGCGCGGATTTTTGGAAATCGTGATCCCTAAAATCCCGCCTCAGATCCTGGAATTGATTGATTGTCAATTAAGATCTTAATTAATTGATTCGAATCACTGTGCAGCGCAGGAGAGATCGGTGGCGATAGGATAGACGGGATTTTTCATTTGTTGCGGTCAACAATTCCAGAAATCGTGTAAAGGAAAACAGAAAACGCCAATTTACTTTGGCCAGATCGGAAAAAAAAATACACAGTTAATGTCGATGGACAGTAGATCTGATCGAAGGAAAAGCGCTTGCAGAGTCTGAGGACCACGTTGGTGGTTTGGAACAATGGCATGTTTATGAATACATCGCAATCCTGCTTGTTTATGTCTATATTGTTAATACGATTTTGATTGCAGATTGAGGAAGTACAGAAGGTTGTTGCATCGTGTTCCAGGCCAGCAGGGATTAAAAAAAACGCAGATGTATCACATGTGGCGTTAAAATCCACGTCACGAAAACGTTTTTTTTTGGGCATGAACATGTGGTATTAGAGCGCTTTAACGCAGAGGCAAACAGATTGGTGATAGTTACGTTGTAACAAATGTAAATGGATTATATCGATTGATTCAATTGATGCGTGATTGTATATATTTGTTAAATTGCAATTAAAGAACTCAGATGGGCGTAAATGTTTTGATAACATTTGAAAATTGCAACACAGATATGTGCAAATGCTGAGATTGCCCAGAATACAACGTAGATATTTGGTAAATGTTTTTTATTTGAAAACAGAGGTCTGTATCTGTTAGAGGGTGCGTAAGGAATGGGAAGGGCTGCGCCCTATATGAAAAAAGAAAGGAATTCCAGTTCTTATTTTTGAATCGAGACAGAGATTCTATTTTGGTATTCGGCCTTCTATTTTGGTGTTGATTTGTATGCTTGTAATATAATTGGTGTGCGCTCAGAATTTCAGGTGCATCATTTTTGGTATCAGAGCCAAAGATACAGTTGTTTGGAGCCAAGATGCCGCCAAGGAGAGGGGTTGGTCGAGGAATTGGTCGAGGAAGACCAGAAGCAAATGCAGTTCTGATAGAAGAAGTGCGAAGACTGCGTGAACGAATGGAGACAATGGAAACAACCCAGAGAAGAGCACATGATGAGGGAGCTGAAAGTTCTTCAGAAGAATCTGAGGAAGATGTGGAAGCAGAAGAAGAAAATGAAAATGTTAAATTCATGAAGATGCTGGCGAAGGTTGGAAGCAAACCCAAATTGGAGATTCCTATGTATGAAGGGAGTCTGAATGCCGAAGAGCTCATGGATTGGATCAGATCCATAGATCAGTACTTCGATTATGAAGAGATTGAAGAAAATAAAAGGGTAAAATTTGCAGCCACTAGATTGAAAGGTCATGCAGTCATCTGGTGGGACGAGTTACAGACATCAAGAACGAGAAAGGGGAAATCTAAGATCAAGCAGTGGGATAAAATGGTAAGCAAACTGAAAGCCAAGTTTTTGCCTAAAGACTATCATTTGAATCTTTTTAAGCAGATGCAAAATCTGAAGCAGAAAGGAATGTCTGTTAAAGAATATACTGAAGAATTTTACAGATTAAGCATCAGGACAGGGCATGTAGAAGATGACTTGGAGAAAGTAGCCAGATATGTTAATGGGCTAAGGTATGAGATCCAAGATGAGATTAGCCTGTTAAGTTTGAAAACTGTTGAAGATGCTTATCAAGCAAGTTTGAAAGCCGAGGAAAAACTGTTGCGCAAACAAAACCAGAGGAATAGAGGTAAGAATCCGGCAAAAGAAGGGAAAACATTTGAATCCAAATTTCAACACTCTCAGAATGAGGCAGGGAGTGCGAGCAATAGAACACCACAAAGAGGAGATTCTGGCCGCGGAAGGTTCGTGCCCAGAGGCAGAGGCCGAGGAAGAGATGTCCGGTGCTTTGCATGTGGTGAATGGGGACATGTACAATGGGATTGTCCTCATCAGAGATCAGCAAATCAGCGCAACGTGAATGTTGCTGAAGCCAAGGAGGAGATTCCTCAACCTGAAGTTAAAGAGGAACCACCAGAAGACGGAGAGTCCCTATTACTGAAGAGGGTATTACTGGAAGGAGCTAAGGAAGCCAAAGAACCAGTTCAAAGGAAGACTTTATTCAGAACTGTATGTAAGTCCAAGGGTAAGTGTTGCAAGTTGGTAATTGATAGCGGTAGTACTGACAATCTTGTTTCTACAGAGATGGTGGACAAGTTGAAGTTGGAGAGAACAGTACACCCCACTCCTTATAAAGTATCGTGGCTCCAGAAAGGCCATCAAATTTTTGTAACTGAACAATGTCAAGTTGAATTTCAGATTGGTACTTATAAGGATGTCATTTTATGTGATGTAATGCCGATAGATGTATGCCACATATTGCTAGGGAGGCCCTGGCAGTTTGATCGAAATGCCATACATGATGGCAGAAGGAACACCTATACTTTAGAGAAAGATGGGAATAAGCATACACTACTGCCATTGAAAGGTGAAGCTGATAAAGAAGTACTTGGAAACAGTGTTACGTTGATGAATGAGAAGATCCTGTTGCAGGAAGATGAGAAGGGTAAGGAGATGCATTTTGCTAATGTTGGAAAACCCAAGGTAATTTTAACTTCGACAAATTTAGAAGATTTACCTGAAGAAATTCAGATTTTATTGAATGATTGTGCTAATATTGTTGTGGATGAGTTGTTACCCATCAGGAGTATTAGTCACCATAATGATCTAATACCTAGAGTCAGTTTGCCGAATAAAGTAGCCTACAGGGTAATGCAGGAAAATGACAAAGCTGGAACACAAATGGAAAAGTTGATGGATAAAGGAAAAATCAGTGGAAATCTTAATCCATGTACTGTGCCAACAGTACTCAGTCCGGAGAAAGAAGCTGAAGGGCGCATGAGTACAAATTCTCGAACCTTATATAAAACCACCATCAGATTGAAGAATGAAGGTTTCGAGGAATATGCAGTCTCTAAAGAAGAGTTGAAATTAGATCCGAAGAAAATCCAAGCAGTTGTGAATTGGCTAATTCCTAGAAGCATATTTGAGAGAGATTACAAAAGCAAATGGCAGGAATGCGGTAGCAAAAACAAACAACGAGCAGATATGAAGAGATGGAAAAAGGAATTCCAAACAGATGATTTAGTCATGTATTGCAGATTAGTGCTTATACAAAAAGCCAAAAGAAGAACCACAAGGAGACGCCATAACAGACGAAAGCCCAGAGCAGGAAAAAGGAAAAAGAAAGAGCCAAATAAAACCAAGAGTCAGACTCACTATCAGTGTTTGGTCAAGTGGAAAGAGCAACCAATGGAAGATTCCAGATGGTTGACAACAGCTGAATTGCAGAGATATGGAGTAAGTCTTGAAAGTTTGAAGAACAAATCTTTTCTTCCCCGGGAATCTGATGCAGGAGCATCGGACCTGGCCAGCAATGTGGAAAACTGTCCACATGTTGTGGCCTAACAGGGTGAATTTTATTACTGTTTGTTCAATCTCAGTTTTACTGAGGAGGTCGATTTCACAAATAATTAGTTATTATTGGATAAGATTTGTTATAACAGGTGTGTGTGAGTGCAAGTAGATAGGAGATTATTTGTTAGAATTTTAAAATTAGAAGATTATGTATCTATTTGTTAGCAGAGTTAAGGGGAGATAGTTGTAATAAATGAAGAGATTTTCTTCGTAGGAGGCAGAGCGTAGGTGTGGTGTGACTGTTTGTTTTTGGGCGAAAAGCTCCAATTAAATAGAGGACTGTGTTTTTTTTTAATAAAACTGGAGATCGATTTTGTGTGAAGTCATCGAAACAAATCTCTATTTTTTATTATTGTTGCTGTTACTTATGAATAAAAAAAAAATATTGTTTGCGCCAAGGTGTGATGGTAATCTATATTAAATGCAAATAGATCCTGTCATGTTAAGGACATATATACGTTGGACACAGCTTCTAATCGTCGAATCGTGGTTTCAATCTAATAACATATCCGTGTTATGACAATGAATCAGGTTGAATCTGTGAATGTCTTCGCCACGTCAGATTGCGCGGATTTTTGGAAATCGTGATCCCTAAAATCCCGCCTCACATCCCGGAATTGATTGATTGTCAATTAAGATCTTAATTAATTGATTCGAATCACCGTGCAAATACAGAGAGACTATGGCGATAGGATAGACGGGATTTTCATTTGTTGCGGTCAACAATTCCAGAAATTGTGTAAAGGAGAACAGAAAACGCCAATTTTACTTTGGCCAGATCGGGAAAAAAAATACACAGTTAATGTCGATGGACAGTAGATCTGATCGAAGGAAAAGCACTTGCAGAGTCTGAGGACCACGTTGGTGGTTTGGAACAATGGCATGTTCATGAATACATCGCGATCCTGCTTGTTTATGTCTATATTGTTAATAAGTTATTGATTGCAGATTGAGGAAGTACAGAAGGTTGTTGCATCGTGTTCCAGGCCAGCAGGGATTAAAAAAAACGCAGATGTATCACATGTGGCGTTAAAATCCACGTCACGAAAACGTTTTTTTTTGGGCATGAACATGTGGTATTAGAGCGCTTTAACGCAGAGGCAAACAGATTGGTGATAGTTACGTTGTAACAAATGTAAATGGATTATATCGATTGATTCAATTGATGCGTGATTGTATATATTTGTTAAATTGCAATTAAAGAACTCAGATGGGCGTAAATGTTTTGATAACATTTGAAAATTGCAACACAGATATGTGCAAATGCTGAGATTGCCCAGAATACAACGTAGATATTTGGTAAATGTTTTTTATTTGAAAACAGAGGTCTGTATCTGTTAGAGGGTGCGTAAGGAATGGGAAGGGCTGCGCCCTATATGAAAAAAGAAAGGAATTCCAGTTCTTATTTTTGAATCGAGACAGAGATTCTATTTTGGTATTCGGCCTTCTATTTTGGTGTTGATTTGTATGCTTGTAATATAATTGGTGTGCGCTCAGAATTTCAGGTGCA